>OZ053307.1:6073032-6381902 GCA_964056655.1 Arabis hirsuta | reverse complement strand
ACTCCTTCATGAGGGACGCGACAGGGACTCCAACGACGTCGTACTACGACTACATCATCATCGGTGGTGGGACCGCTGGGTGCCCTCTAGCCGCAACGCTATCTCAAAACGCTAGCGTTTTGCTATTGGAACGCGGTGGCGCACCATTCAACAACCCAAACATCACGAGGCTCTCGGCTTTTGGAGCCGCTCTCTCTGACCTGTCCGAGACCTCACCGTCTCAGCGTTTCGTGTCGGAAGACGGCGTCATTAACGCACGTGCTCGAGTTCTTGGCGGCGGAAGCGCTCTCAACGCCGGATTTTACACACGTGCCGGCACCAAATACGTTAGGTTAGTGTGCATGCATGTGTATCATATACATTTCAAGTATGATGAATTTTCATTAGTTTATGTGTTTTTGTTTCGACTTTATCTATGCATGCTACTGACTTTATCGTGCACGACCAATGCGGTAATTGAAGTCTTTACATAATATATAGGACCACAAAATATATAAATTTCTTTGACGTTTGATTTACAGTTTTTACAGTTTCTTTCTCATACTCTACACCAACTATCAAATGTATTTCTAAGTCTTTTACTTTAAAATGGCGTTTTTGGTTTGTTTGATGCAGAGTAATAATGTATTTTTTTATATTTAAATAATGTATATTTCTTGTGTGATAGTATTATTCATTAGAAGAAAACTACCGTCGTGATTTCGATCCACTTAGAAAGACATTATTATATTTGGGACACCGGTAATATGTAAACATATTTATATATATACTTAATAAAAGAGAAAATTATATTATATATAAATATCTTTGAAATCTGCTAGGGCTCATATATAGTACAAATTAAAAAGTACAAAATATTAATCGTTGTTGTTGCGTTTGGTGCGTCGATATATATAGTTAATATATACGAATTGAAATGTTGTTAGGAACATGGGTTGGGACGGAGCGCTAGCGAATGAGTCGTACAGTTGGGTAGAAGCCAAAGTAGCGTTTCAGCCGCCGATGGGGCCGTGGCAAACTGCCGTGAGAGATGGTTTATTGGAGGTTGGGATCACCCCTAACAATGGTTTCACGTATGATCATATCAACGGCACCAAATTCGGCGGTACCATTTTTGACCGGAATGGCCATAGACACACCGCCGCCGATCTGCTAGAGTACGCAGACCCTAACGGTATTACCGTCCTTTTGCATGCAACCGTCCACAAGATCTTGTTTCGGACTCGAGGTACTTAATGTAGTAATATGTACTAAGGCTAGAAAAATTAATATACATACAAATGTAGTTGGATTTCTTATATAATATTATTAAGGTGTTAAAATTTGTTTATATATATTTTTCTAAAAGGAACATTTCACATAAAAAAGTCTTAATTCTGATATTTGAAAAACCAAGATAAGAAGTTAAATATAATACTGTTAATGTTAATCATTATCGTCAATATACTTTTTTAAGCTCATTTTAAAACATAAAGCATGATCAATGGTAGGTGTTAGTGTTGGGGTGCTAAGTATTTTTTATTATATAATAAATGCTAAAAATTAGCAACCCACTTTTTTAGGTTTTAAAAAACTAAAATTAGCAATCCATTTTTGAGGTTCTAAGACTGTTTAATTGTTTTTAATCCATTAGCAACCTATTAAAAACTCACTAACACCCATCATTGATCATGCTTCGATCTTATAATTTTTTTTTCCTTAAAATTATCTATCATTTTCATTATATATCTCATTTAGATCTTCTTGGTTCATCACAATTTTTTTCTAATTCTTTTTAACAATGATATTAGCTAGCTAACTATCAAATCTTCAATTAATTTACACGTTTAAGGCACCACAAAGCCAATAGCAAACGGAGTTGTGTACCGAGACCGGACCGGTCACGCCCACCGAGCTTACCTAAAGGAAGGCCCATTGAATGAGATCATCGTATCGGCCGGAACCCTAGGGAGCCCACAACTTCTTATGCTAAGCGGTGTCGGTCCATCAGCTCAATTACAGGCCCAAAACATCACGGTGGTGATGGACCAGCCTCATGTAGGTCAAGGCATGTACGACAACCCTATGAACGCCGTGTTCATCCCTTCCCCGGTCCCCGTAGAGGTCTCACTCATCGAGGTTGTTGGAATTACCGGCGAAGGAACCTACGTGGAGGCAGCCGGTGGAGAAAATTTTGGCGGGGGTGGCGGTAGTGGATCCTCAACTAGAGACTACTATGCAATGTTTTCTCCCAAGGCAACATTGTTAGAGTCAAACACAGTGACCAAATTATCATCAGCCCAACCTTTTCAAGGAGGCTTCATTTTAGAGAAAGTAATGGGCCCAATATCCACTGGTCATTTGGAGCTCCGGACCAAAAACCCGAATGATAACCCGGTTGTTACTTTCAACTATTTCCAAAACCCTGACGACCTAAAACGTTGCGTTCGAGGGATCCAAACCATAGAGAGAGTCGTGCAATCTAAAGCGTTTGCGAAGTATAAATACGCTGATATGTCTTTTGAGTATTTGCTTAACCTCACGGCGAGTACTCCGGTCAATCTAAGGCCGCGTCGTAGCGGTCCAGGAGCCTCGTTGCCTCCATCCGCTGAGGAATTTTGCCAACATACGGTTACAACAATTTGGCATTACCATGGAGGATGTGTTGTGGGTAGAGTGGTCGATGGGGATTATATGGTTATTGGTATCGACCGGCTTAGAGTCATTGATATGTCGACCGTTGGTTATTGTCCCGGGACAAACCCTCAAGCAACCGTTATGATGCTTGGCAGGTGAAAGAAACCATTCTTTTTAATTATTTTGTTAATCATGTTTATATTTTTGACTAATTAACGGCTAATCATTTGCATGCTGCATGCAGGTATATGGGTGTGAAGATCTTGAGAGAGAGACTAACCAAGAAGTAGGGTTTAAAATTCGGATCAGGATTTTGTGAAAACGTTGTTAAAAAGTGAAATGAATGAAGATCTTATTGATCAATGTTTTCAATAGCTGGTTACATATTGTACTAGTACTTGGTACTTTTGTTGTTGCTACTTGTTATTGGACCAACTTGACATGCATAGAAATATGTTTTCCAATTAAGAAAACCACACTATTTTAATTACATAATTGCTGTCCAGTAGCATTAGTTCAACCACTATAAACATTACTTTTATTAGGAGTATATTTTATTTAAAGAATCTTATTATTTTTACAGTGATTTATATTATAGGGTGATTTTGGTGTATAACAAAAAAAAAATTAAAAAGTAAGTAAAAATGAAGTATATGGCAAAATCATGACCATTGGATTTGGGGTTTTTGGTTATTTTTTAAGTTATAATTTTTTTGTTGTATTTATAGCAAATTATCCTTATATTATATATTAACATGGTTGGAAAAAAATTGATTGACATGGTAGAGGATATTTTAAAACGTATTATGCATTTTATCATTAAAACTTGATTGGTTGAGAGAGTATTAAGTAGGGCATTTAGTAACTGCAAATGCTCTCAAAATGCTCCTCCCTCAATACTCTCAAATGGAGCATTTTCAGAGCATTGATCTCTAAATATTTTTACAAAAATTAAAAATAAAATTATATGACTAACCAATTTATTTTATATTACAACGAAAACAAATTATACTAACTTTTAATTATTTAAATTCATATTTATCATTATTTTATATATTATATTATATTAAGATAATATTATAATATAATACTAATTCAATTAAATATAATTTAAATTCGAAAAGATTATAAAAGAAATTTATGTTATAATTTCTAAATATAATATATACAAGCATTTCAATAAAAGTAAATATACATAATTTCTGTAATTATAAAACATATATATATATATATATATTAATATTTATCATTTTTATATCTATTGTTTTTTTAAATAAATTTTAATAAAAATATAACTTAAATATTAAAATTTATAATTCTTAAACATATTTATATTTATATTAAAATGAAAACTTAATATATACCATTAGTTTATTTGTCATATTATTTGTGAAATAGTATTATAATAAAATAATAATTTAATTAAAAAATAAAAATTGATGTTATAACTTATGACTAATATATATATAATGTATTAGAATACATATAAATAAGTAAAATAAAATAATTTATTTTAATTCTATATCTAATCATTCACAGCTCAACCAATCAGCCAAATGTGTATATTAATAAGAGCATACTGCTTTAGCTGCTTACTGCTAATGCTGCATTATGTTACTGCTCATCAAAAAACTATACCAATCAAGATCATATTCCATGAGCGAGTATATCCCATTAGCATTCTCTCATTGTGCTTTGTTACTTTAGATTTTGAAAATGAATAAGCTTTTATTATTAAATTGGTAAAATAAAACAAAAATCGAATACCTTCACGTATTTCAAATTAATTAGTTTCTCATTATTTAGTCAAATCATTTGAAAATTATGAACAACCGAAGATGCTGACATTTTTTTTTTTAAATCAGAAGATAAACAAATTTTCAAAAATAAAACAGAATTACAAAACAGAGCGCAGTGACACAGATTGATGATTGGGGCAATTACAAAAATGCCACTTTTTGTGTACACATTTGCAAGAATGCCACTTAGGGATGTCCATTTACAAAAATATCACTAATTGTAGATTTATAAAGCCTATATCTTAAAATTCTAAACTCTAAAAAATATTTTGACACCTAAAAACCCTTTAAACACTCAAAACTAAACCCTAATATAACATAATTAACCCAAACATAAATTATATAAGGAAAAAATAATTTTGAAAAAATAGTATTTTTGTAAAGATTTCAAAAATGTGGTATTTTTGTAAAGTGGCATTTGGAAAGTGGCATTTTTTTAAATTTTTCATTCATTTGACAAAGCCAAAAACATAAATCAACAACAAGAACACACAAACAAAAGTAAACCAATAAGCTTCTCTGTTCGAATCTTTGTTCAAGACCCTCCCCCATTTCCAACCTTGATCTATGTCTTCTTGTTAGGTTCGAACACAAACTTGACAAGAGATTCCTTTATAGACAACAACTCCGGAAACTCTGTTTTCAACTTTGTCGCATCGAGCTCATTGTTACTCCTCTGAGCTACAATCACTTTCGCTTGTTCTTCCAATGTGAAGTTCTTCCAAGTAAAACTCGGATCCACAAACTCTCTATACATCTCCAAGATCTCGTTGTGGCTCACAACCCCAGGATTGGTGAAGTTCCATATCCCTGTCAAGTTCCGCTTCCCCATTTCCAGTGAGATCGGGAGGAGCTCGTCGAGTATTGTCATCGAGTTTGGGATGTCCACGACTTTCTCATACCGAGCTATCTTCGTGATGAAGTTTCTCGGGTTTGAGAGATCCGATGAGATCGGCATTCGTACTCGAAGCGTGCATACGTTTTCATAGTTCTTGAGCAGTTCCTCTACCTAATACATTCCCAAGTCATCAAAATCAAGAACCATCCATTATTAGAGCCACGAACCTTAATATCACACAACCAATCTGAAACATTGACCTAACAGTCATCAAATTAAGAGTCATGATCTTTAATATCACACAACCAATCTAACATTGAGCTAAGCTAATAGTCATCAAATCAAGAACCAGAACTAAATCCAAGATTCCAACAAATAATGAGCCATAGATCCTAATATACAGAACAACAAAAACATCGAAGTGATGATCTACATTTCATAAACCATCAATTTTTTTTTGGATTTGAGCTATACTATCCCCTCAGACCCGGGACCAAACCATGTTATATGGTCCTGTCCCAAGAACCACCACTTGAACCAACGACCTCTAGGCTTTGCCTAAGATCGTTACTAGTTGAGCTATTGGGTCTAGGTAAAAGAGTGGAGAAATTTCTCACCATGGCTTTGGTCTTGGAGTAGTAAGATCCGGTGAAATTAGGGGTGTCTTCTTCTTTGAAACCGAGACCCGACCCGAGAGGATGACCCGAATCGTACTCGAAAATACAACCCGTGGCGTAATTGATCAATACGAGACCTCTCTCCTTGCAAACGTCGGCTAGAGTTAGGGTTCCGACGACGTTTGTACGGATGGTCTCGACCTTGTGGGACTCGCACCAGTCAACGTTAGGGCGTCCGGTGACTCCGGCGGCGTTGAATACATGGGTCGGTTTGACGGAATCTAAATCGGAGATGAGTGATCGGCGATCCTCGAGACGACCGGAACCGTAAGTGTAAGAGATTCCCTGAGATTCGCAGAGCTTGCCGAGAGTACCTCCGATCCAGCCTGTTCGGCCGTAGATTAAGAAGTTTAGAGACGACGATGAGCCGTTTGAATCTGCACCCATTCTCTCTGTCGTTATCGGAGACTTCACCGGAGATATAGAGAAGAAGAAGAAGAGACTGTGGATCTGACTTCGGTGATGCGAGCTCTTTTTATACTATTTTAAGGGAGATATCTTTCAATTTCACCACCCCATATAATTTATGTTCACAGATTGGCCCCAAAGGTTTAAATTATTATTGGTACGCCCAAAAAGAGAGGACAATGTTATTAGACGATTTTCAATGTATTTCTCTATTTTTATTTTAATATAGAAAAAAATTTAGCATTTCTAGTTCTACGCTAATTTATCTTTATTTTATAAAAATTGCTTTAAAATAAAAAAAGGATAACAATTTTATAATCTTTATATATAGCCAAAAAAAACTATTTTTTAGATAGAAATAGAATTGGTTGGAATATATTTTACTGTTAAATAGAGTTTAAAAAAATAGAGGTAAGTTGGAAATATTTTTACTGGTTAATTATGTGTTACGGATTGGAATCGTACAAATTTGTTTTCGACGACATGGTAACCATGGGATTTGCCATTTTGGGGTGTTTTATTTACTTTTCTGAAAATAAGGGACTATAGTGGTAAGATTTTAAAGTTTAGTTTAGAAGTTAGAAATAAAGTTCAAATTATTATCTCAGACAGACAGACAGACAGACAGACAGAGGACCTGACCTGTCAAGGCAGTGGCAGAATTATTGATTTAAACGAGGAGATTCCGCTTAATTATTGATTGACATTACAAATATTTAATTACGAATATTTTAATTTAGTACAAGAAAACAACGTTTCTTACGTGCTAATTCATTTTTTTTTTAATATAATGAAGGTGTGGTCTTAATTTTTGAACCCGACTCACCACGACAAATTATATATCTTATATTTATAAAAATAATAATTTTATGTATAATCATGCGTCCCACGTTATAATTTTGCATTGACTAACCGATTAATCTATGAATAAAAATGATTGAATTTTATGATGCCGACAAAAAGGAAAATAGTATTATGATAACATCTCATTGATGCCTCTTGCAAACGTCAATAAGACTACGACATACATAAGATAATCAACTATATTGATTGAGGACACAATATTAATGATGGTCTACCTTTTTTTTTTTTTTTTTTTGTCTTGTAAAATATGATGGTCTACTTGTTATTAAAGTATAGAAACGTGAAATTTTGAGAGTTTAATGAAACAATCACGAGCTTAAAGCTTAGATTTTAAGGAGGTGAGGGAGTACAGTTTGTGAAAACTATCAAATACAACATTTGATAGCTAATGTCAAGATAGTGTTTCTTGTAATATTTAGATTGGAAAAACAAAACTCCAATTATAAACTACTTTATTTAATTAATATATACACAACTACTTTATTTAATTAATATAGACACTCTTTTTTTCTTCTTCTTTTTTTTTGTTTAAAATACACTCTAATTTTAAAAAACTAATGTATCATACCAAGTTCTTTATTTCAAAACAGAAAGAAAAAAAAAAAGAATCTAAAAAGGGAAAAAAACGATTTATTGCTAAAGAAATTCTCACACACCCAAGAAAAAAAAAACAAAATTTCACATAAGATAACGAAACGGAAGTCTCTTTATCAAGAAGTAGTGTTGACTTCATTATGAAGAGTTACATGCACAATTAGGTACATACATACAATTATACATTCATGTAGATGTATAACATAAAGCCGGGCCAATACAATCCCACATCAAAAGGCCACCGAACTTCTAAAAACTCGAAAACAAAACAAAACAAAACAAAACAAAACAAAAGAAGAAGAGAGAAACCATACAAGAACTCCGTTTGAGTTTGCAAGGACAAAACCGTGATATCACCGGAAATTGGCGGTGCTCTTGTAAGTCATACCGGTGTTCCAGTTAGCTGGAGCAACGTTCCAAGCATAGATTGTTTCACCGGTGCTGTAAGAAGTGACCCGGAAAGAGAGAGATTGACCGTAGAGAGAGGAAAAAGCTTGGTAAGAGGCTCCCCAATTGTGGCTCATGTTTATCCAATTCGTCCGGCTACCTTTCACGGCCATGCTCTTGATGTCTCCGACGCCCCCAACATTCATGACGAAAACGAGAAGCCAATAAGCATTGCCTTGGAATTGAAACTTCATACCTCCAACCCTTTTGCATGGGACTCTACATCAATCACATAATAACACAAATTAGTTACAGTATATACTTTTGGAGTATGAAGCCTATATATCTGTATATCCAATAGTGTGATGACTACAAATAAGGTCACTACTCCATGAGATTATACATATATGACTAATCAACTTCTTTTTTGGATCTAAATGTAAAGTTTATACCATTTTAAATTTGTGACAGCCATTACAGAGAACTAGAAAATTAGAAATGTTGAAAACTATTAACAGAGGCAAGCTACAATAAGAAAAGAATTGGACAAAGATCGAACATGCTAGATACACACCTTAGCAAATCGAAAAAAAAAAACCGACGAAGAAACATTGATTCCGATAATCTAAGCTTAGAATTTGCGTTGTTGTCGCAATTTCTTAGAACTCTAAAGACTAATCAACTTTTTTTATTTCTTTGGGATGAATACCATTTGAAGCCTGTTCATATAATTTCGAAGCTCTAAAGTCTATGGATTATGCATGATTACAAATATTCTATAGCTATATATGTACCTGCGGTATGCAACTGGGATGATACCAGCCTTCCAATTAGCGAGTTTCATGAAAGCCGGTTTAGCCATATCGAAATGGGTTCTAGGAGGATTGCACCAACCACCATTGTTTGAGTCTTGGTACCAATTAGGAGGGCAAAGGTTGGTGGCTGTGACCACCGTCGATGGTTTTCCATAGTAACAATGTGGCGACTTCATACACGTTATTTGAAAACATTGGCCGCATCCATAACCGTCTTTGAACAAGGTCGTGCTTAGCGCCGCCGTGGCCATGCCGTATCCGCTGTTAAATAGGTTTCCATACCCACATGCACCACCTGCATATATATACATAGAGTTATTATGCCATTGATTGGTATATTCGTATGTATGAAATACTGTGATTATCAGCCCTATTCAGAGTACATGCAAATGAAATAATTGCTACTAGGAATTCGGGCCTATAGGAACAAAAATTTGGGAATTTTTTTTTGAAGTTACAAAATAACATAGGAATAAATCATTTTAAATAAAAAAACCTTGAGCAAGTTTTTGAAAATGTTGGACCGGCTCTATGCATGGTATAAACAAGAGAAGTGAAATGGAATTTTTACGTACCCATGGTTTCACTACCGGTCTCGTCGCCGTAAAAAGTGGCGTGAGCATATCTCCATGGGCCTGGTTTATAGTATCCAGCTACGATTTCGCCAGAGATGGCGAAAACCACGAAAGCTATTGCGAAGAATTTGTGGAAGCTCGAAGAACTTGAGAGTGCACCCATCTTTAGTTTCTTTTTCTTTTTTCGATGGGTTTTCTTAGGGTTTGTTTTTTTGTTCGTTTGTTGATGAAGTAATCGAATTAGAGGCAATCTTATATAGAGGGGATTTTCAACGGTAGTGATAGTGGCTACGTGAGGATCACGATCTCCTTTTTTATTGGAGACTTTTGTCCGTGCTGATTGGGATTTGTTTCATTTCGTTGAATTTTTGCAATAGAAATATTTTTTTAAAAATTAGAGAAAACAAGTCAAATGGTTGTTTAAATGAAGTTTAAAATATATTACATGTAGACGTGCGAGCAGGTTCTATAAGTGGTTCTTGTACCGCCTTTATCCAATATTCCAATCTTTATACGTGCGCCTATGTATATTTACACAATTACATATTTTCTAATGGTTTGGTTATTCTTTGTCAATGATTAGTTAATAACGATATACGCCGCATACATTAGTTAATTTCGTATTGTCGTTCTAATGTATATTTATTCTAGGTAACTAACACATTATGAATTTTAAGTTCATATAACTTGATCGGATCAGAGACCATGTAATTGACAACTTAAGAAGTTTCATCTTTGTTTGAGCTAGTGATTTTGAATATTTTTCGTTTCGGAAACTCATGTCAAGAAGAGGCGACTATTGTTGGTGTAATGTTGAATAATTTTTTTTTTTTTGTCAACGGTTGAATACATATTTAAAAGGCCTTTTGCAGTATCAAATCCAAAGATTAATTTTAGGAAAACTAACAGTAATAATAAGGAAATATTGAAGATTATTGTATTTTGTGGGTTTGAACTATCCGGATGACGATTATTATATGATGGGTTCAATTTTTTCAAAAGCTTTTTAGATAATTGTCATAGTTTCGTAATACATGAATATGGTCACATACATGAATACGAATTATTACAGCCTAACAAAAATCCCGACCTTAAATCCTATATTCCGACACAAAACTTGGCTTTTAGCCTAAACGGATGTACCGACAAAATATTTCAAAAAAGTTATGATTAGCTAAACAATTATAATGTTCCGATTTATGTCTTACGAATCGTCGACTAATTAATCGTGGGAGAATTATTTAAATAATGTGGTTGGTGCTTAATGCTCATATTTTCGGAAATTGCATTCTTACAAGTATAATAACTAGTACTAGTATATTTAGTCAAACAACCCCTCATACCGTCCGTACGGTCGTCTCTACCAGAATATCAATTTTACATTTTTGGTCAGCATAAAGCTTCCCACGATTAATTTACGACGATTCGTAAGACATAAATCGTCCTTATTTGATCATTTAATCGTAATGGTAAAATTTATATTATCATTAAAAATTATTTAAAAAGTAGCTTAATTCCTCTTTAGATATATAATACTACTAGATGTTGATCCACCCCAACCCTGAAATTAAATAATTTAATATATTTTTAATCTATTATAATATGTAAATATGTCTAACAAATCATATGATTTCTAATATTTATAAACTTACAAAATGATATGCATTGTGCATAAATATAATCAAGTTAAATTTTAATCAAAAATATTTTGATGCCATCAATTTTAATATTTTTTATGTGTAATTGATCAGAACATATGAAAATTTTATTTATTTCAAAATATTTTAAGTATAAAATTAATTTTTAATATTCTTGTAAATTATAGAGCATGCGATAAATCAATTAAATTTTAGATTTATATGAATTTATCGGTCATAATAAACGGAAAGCAATATTTATTTTTCCATGAGAACTCACTACCTGTACCAAACCAAGCTATGATTCGTTGGTTTAAGTCATATTTTATCGAGAGAGAAATAAAAAAGACAATTTCCAGAAACTAGCACATATATTCCTTTTTTCAAGCACGTTATTGATGTAATATTGTATATGAAATTCTACCCGCAAATAAAGCCGTCTAGGTATCAACCGTTTATTTTGAATCCGTGTGTTACAACTTACAAGAATAGCTAATGTCGTGGAATCGTATATAATACTGTTAATTGTAATCGAATTGTTACAAATTAGTAATAGAGAAGTCCATAATGGGATGAATCTCGTAACGTAAGTAAATATGGTATCTAATTTTTTTTTTTTTGGTGGTTTAAACAATTTTAAAAGTAGCTTAGTTACTCTAGATCACTCCTATAATTACACACAAGCTTCTTAATTATAGATATATGTATATATATTAACTCCCCTCCTCCTTTTATAGGAGTAGCTCAGTGATCAACAATACACTATCTTTTCTTAATGGTTCAATATTTAACAATGATTGATTATTGACTACTTTGAATGATTAAACCGGTCATTCTCTCAATCCAATTGAACAGGGGAAATCAAAGGCCGGTTCGAGAAAAACGCCTTCAAGTTTGCCAAAGCAACCTCTGCAACATTGTTCAAAGACCCTGGCGTGGCCACAGCAGCATGTGGAGACAAGACAACATTGTCCAAACCAAACAACTCCTCTGGAACTACCGGTTCGTTTTCAAACACATCTAAACCGGCACCACTGATCACTCCTTGGACCAGACACTTGACCATCTCCTTCTCATCAATCAGTTTTCCTCGTCCCACATTGATTATAACCCCGTCCTTCCCAAGCCAATCCATCACTTCTCGGTTCACAATGTGGTACGTTTGATCTGTCAGAGAGCAGCACAGGATGAGGACATCGTTCTCGGCTGCTAAGGAGAGAATGTCAGGGTAGTATGGGTATGGAACGTCAGGTTTCTGACTTCTTGAATTGTAAGAGATAATGCAGCCAAAGGGTTCGAGTCTTTTGGCGACGTGAAATCCGATGCTTCCCAATCCAACTATCCCAACTCGCTTTCCGCTAACCTGCAACAAGACAGATGACCATAACCACAATGACCTTTAGTAACATAACAAGTTCTTCAGCAAAGATTAGTCTTTATCATGGAACTGATTGATGAATCAAATGCAGACTCAGCTCGGTTAATCTCATTGTTGGTTCACATCAATCCACAAGGGACTTTCGAAATGAATCGCGTAAATTCAATCATATTGTTCTCGTTTTAAACGAAACACAGAGAAATTATAAGCCTTAATCTAAATCCTTTGTAATCCTAAACCCTCAATTCTGCATTAACTTCCACTAAGAGAGAAAGAGAGAGTTCTTGTAAGCTAATCAAAGCTTTATCAAGAGATTCTCTGTACCCCACAATCTAAAGCAACCTTCAGAATCCGAAACGAATTCACTTTCAGGATCACTATGCAAAACTTTTCCACTTTTCCCTAAGTCTTGTTAACATCGAATTCGAATCCATACGGTCCCTACTAACAGTTACATCAGATTCGAAATTGACGAACAAACCTTGGATCCTAGCTGAAAATCGCCGGATTTCCCCCACTTACCGGACCGGACGTAACGATCAGCGGCCGAAATCCGACGGAGAACGCTAATAAGCAGACCGACGGCGCAATCCGCCGCGTCCTCAGAGAACGCGGTGCCTGCGTTCGTGACAGCGACGCCGCGGCGCTTGCAGGCGGAGAGATCGATGTGATCGACGCCGACGCTGGTGAGAACGATTATCTGGAGAGAAGGAAGGTGAGAGAGGAGTTCGTCGGTGACCTTAAGCATGCCGATGTTGAGGAATGCTCTGGCTGATGCGGCTTGAGTGGAGATGGAGATCGGGATTGGTTCCGATGAGGTGTGAGTGTTGACAATCCGGAAGTTACGACTGAGAATCTCGTCCATGAAATCCATAGACGTTGGCCGGTGAAGGAGAACAACCGGTGGATCTGAAGATTTGGCCATTGACAGTGACTCGTCAATAGGGATGTTAAATGCAGGGTTTGGACCCAGTCCAACCCTATATAATATAAGCCCAACCCGATTTTAGCCCTAACTCTTTATAAGCCCTATAATTTATATGTGTATGGGCTGAATTAGGGCTAACCCTTTCTTAAAAAAATGCAAGTTATTATTTTTATTAAAAAATCGGTTTCTATGAAAATAAAAAACAATACATGAGATAAATATATTACTAAATTTATCATATTCTTGAATCTCCAGTTCCTGAACAACTTGTATTTTTAGTAGCATCTTCATCTTCTTTATCAAAGTAATCATCAATGTCTCCTGCAATTTAAACATAAAAATTAATATAATAAAATCACTTACTTTGGAACATATAAACTAATCTTGAAATCAACTTTACCTTCAAACTCTGCATAGCCACGTAGCCAGTTTCGAGTACAAATTAATGCTTGCACGTTCTTTGGGAGGAGACGATTTCTAAACGGATTCAATACTCGGCCACCAACACTAAATGCAGACTCTGATGCAACAGTAGTGATAGGGATACTAAGAACATCACGAGCAAGGGAAGCTAAATCACCATACCGTTGTTGGTTGTCTTTCCAAAAGTTTAACACCTCCATGTCTGTAAAAGATGTAATCTCTACCCTGGTATCCTCCAGATACATGTCCAAATTTGTCTTTGTTTTGTCTGAACCAGATTTGAGACACTTTTCAAGCTCAATTAGATCCTGTATTACAAAGCAAAACCATATTATTTATAAAGCAAAACAATATTCAAATTAACACCAAATACTTACATCATCTAAGTCATCATCGAGCGGTGATTCTGTAAGAAGCTCAAGTGGAGTTTGTTTAGTTGGAAACTTGGAAGAACTTTCTGAAGACTTTGCGGTATATTCATTATAAAGCAATTCCAGATTCTCTCTCACAATCTGAACCTTTGCCTCAGAAGTACTAGGATCCACTTTATCATAGGCTACCTTAAGCATCTCTAATTTGAATCTCGGATCCAGCGCTGCTCCCATAGCTAAAACCACACTATACTCATCCCAATACTTTGCAAATTTACTTTGCATATCCATGGCCATTAATCTCACGTCTCTATCATTACATCTAGCATATTTCCTCAACAACAACTCAATTTTCCACACTTGGATGAAATAAACATTGGCGGTAGGATATTTCACTCCCGAGAAATATGTGGTGATCGTACTAAATGGCTTCAAAAAGTCACGAATTTTCTCTCCACGATCCCACTCTTCTTCTGAAGGCAAGGACTTGTAATTTCTGTCATACATATGCAAATTAGCAAATGCTTTACGAAATTTTAAAGCTCGGACAAGCATTTCGTAGGTGGAGTTCCATCGTGTCTCCACATCTAAAGACAGACCAGCTGCACTCCTAATCCCAACACTCTCCACACAAGCTGCAAATGACTCTAATCTTGATTCAGAAGCCTTCACAAACTTAACGCTATTTCTAATATTCTCCAAAAGACTAGAGGCTAGTTCTAATCCTTTCTTCACAATCAAATTCAGAATGTGTGCGCAACATCTCACATGCAGAAATTTTCCCTCACACAATAACCCATTACCACTCTGCAAACGATGTGTGAGGTTCTTTTGCATATTATCGTTAGCAGAAGCATTATCCAAGGTGATAGAAAATACTTTCCTCTCTAATCCCCACTCCTTTAAAATATCATAAACTTTCTTAGCTATTGCTTCACCAGTATGAGGAGGTTTCAAGTCACAAAACGCCAAAATGTGGTTATTTAACTTCCAATCATCATCAATATAGTGACCAGTCAAACAGATATAACCCATCACTTGGCTACGAGCTGACCACAAATCAGAAGTAAAACACATTCGGCCATGGTATTTTGCTAACACCTCTTTCAACTTAACTTTTTCTACCTCATATTTTTTATAAACATCAGCAGCTGCTGTTTGCCTACATATATGCACACAATCCGGATTGAGAAACTTATCTCTAGCCCTAACCTTTTCATATTCTACATAGCGAAAAGGTAAATCATGATAAATAATTATTTCAGCGGTCATCTCCCTATCAACTTTGTGATCATACTTAGGCCTATCAGTTTCAAGCTTTTCTGGGCAAATGAGCAAATGCCTACTCAAATGTGATGTTCCAAGTGACTGTCCAGTTTCAGTCTGTCCTATCACCATCTTTATACCACAATGGTGGCATTGAGCCCTTTCTCTTCCATCTGCCTCTACTCCTACTGATGTAAATTCTTTCCAACATTTTGCACTTTTAGAAGTGGTGCGTTTCTTACGTACCTGTCCAGCTTGTTGAGGTCGTTGAGCTCGCTGAGCTCTAGCTCTTTGTGTTGTTACAGCAGCTTGTGTTGATTCCGTAGTATGAGTGACACTTTGAGCTTGTTCTTCAGTTTCCATTTCTTCTTCATTTTCCATCTCCATATACTCGTTTTCTGCATTGAGTATTGCAATTGTTTCTAGTGATTGCTGATCCATACTGCATAAAAAGTACAAGAATCATAAGAACTCAACCAAAGACATAGACTCAAACCCTTAAGAGCCAACTCCTAAGGCATAGACGAAACATTTTGAATAGCAATTCTGTGAAAATGAATAAGCCATAAACACTACAAATGATGGCTGATAAACATCATTTAATGGACACTACTAAGTCTATACCAAACAAGATTCATGTGACATTAATCATAGACCAAGCATCTACTGCCACACAAAACCCAAAGCAATTCAAAATCTTTCCAGCCCCTTGAGCCTTGCAAGCAAAGTAAAACAAAAACAAAACAAAAAATGAAGAAGCAAGGAATAGAGATCGAATGAATCAAGAGATTTTATTTGTTTATTACAATGTGAGAGAGAAGTCCTCGTAAAGTCAGCTGAAGAAATTGATAAAATAGAGCAGGTTCGAGAAAAGTAAAAGACATTTCAATTCAATGACCAAAAAGCTTACAGACAAATTGGACAAGAACAATAAAAATATCTCACAAAAATTGGTGAATTACGTAACGCACAAAAAGATTCTTTTTTTTTCACCTCGTCAAAGCTTAAGAGTAATTTTCAACTCGGGAGAAAGATGGTGAAGATGAAGGTTTCAGACAAGAACTAGACTGCATTATTGTAACAGAGTTGCTAAGAGAAGAAGAAGACCTGCAAAATAATCCGAACCTGGAGATTGAGGAGTCGAATTCGCACTGTAGAGATCCTCGATTCGAGAAGGAAGATGGGTTAATCCTGGAATCGAGAAGGGTTTTTGGAATCTGGGAAAGAAAAACGAAGAGGGTTTGGGTTTACAGAGACTCTGAGAAGAGGATGAAACTGGATTTAGGGATTTAAGGAGGAGACCTAAAAGTGTGAGAAAAGGTCGAAGCTTTGGAGAGAAAAACCAGAAGAAGGCTTTTCCTGAGTTTAGATTATTAACATATCGGGTCTTGAAAAAACCCTATTAGTCCCAAGGGTTAATTAATTTGGGCCCTTTTTTAGCCCTTTTATCAAAACACAGGGTTAGGACTTAAAAATTTTCAAAGGGTTAGGGCTAGCCCTATATAGTTCAGCCCATTTTAACATCCCTACTCGTCAATCTGCATGAGCCCTTCCTCTGTTAAAGAAGGGTCTCATTTTACTTTGTACCTACCAAAATATTAATCTTTTTTTTTGTTTTGGTCGAAACTAAACTATTAATCAATCGTTGGTTTAATGCATAATAAATCATTGGGAAATCATTAAGTCAAAAAAAAAAAAAAAATCATTGGGAAATCAGACAATATATATTAGTCTTTTTATGCATAATTAGTATCTTGTTAGAAAAGTCAATATTAGCAGCGCATATTTTGTGTGGAGCCCACCGTCACTATGCATGCACAGTAACTTACTTTTATTTTGTGTAGTTCGATTCATTGTAAACAATACAACATTCTCAAAACATAATAATCAAAAACTCTCGATTCCTCTCATCTATTATTCAGTATACTATTCTCACCGGTATAAATTTTTCGTCTCTATTTATATTTGTTGAAATAATAAATATTTCTACTCTTTTTATAACACGTTATCAGCACGATCACTCTAAAATTTCAACTTTCATATGTATACTTATTATACCCTATAGTGTACGGACTATTGTCTCCATAATAATTTATTTATTTATGTGGTTGTTTTACGCACCATAATTTATTTATCTTTATTTATGGTCGGTTGAACCGCCTGATATTTTATTGACTTCTATGGCTGTTTTACGCACCATAATTTATTTATTTACTGTTTTAATTATTTATGGTCGGTTAAACCGCCTGCTATTTTATTTATTTCTATGGCTGCTTATGCACCATAATTTATTTATTTACTGTTTTAATTATTTATGGACGGTTGAACCGTCTGGTTATTCATTTATCTATGTGGTTGTTTCACACACCATAATTTATTTATTTACTGTTTATGGTCGGTTTAACCGCCTGAAATTTTATCTGTTATGTTAATAATTTATTTATTTATTAACTAACGTGGATGACTCTGTCACCATAAATCTGTTATTAAATTCATGTTTATATAATTTCCTGTTATATATATTTTATGATTATTATATAAAATATTTACCACCTATTTATAAATTTGATATTTTATCTAAAACTGGTAAATATAATAGATTGCTCATGACAGATTTTCAGATTGATTTTTTCTTAAAGATTTGACCCCCAACGGTCACAAAGAAAATATTTCAAAATAATTTTTAAAAAATTTTTCACTTTAAAAACGGCTATATAACGGCTAGTGAACAGTATTTTCAATCTATAAATACACCCATATTTCACTCTTCCAAAATCATTCAATCATTTCATCTCCTTTCAAACACCCCTTCAAACAAATTTTTTTTTTCCGATTTTTGTAAGAAAATGTTTCGATGGTTTTTAATTTTTATTATCGGTGTAATTTTTAGTGCTATTTATGGTCTCTTCGTCGGGGACTTTACCCGCGAAGAATATATCATAAATTTTTGTTTACTTTTTTATGCTTTAATATTTACTGTAATTGCTGTTGTTATTAATGTAAAAGGATTCTAAAATCATATTTCTAATAAAATTATTTTCTCTTTTGTGTTTAGAAATCAAATGGCAAATATTGAGAAATTACAGTTTCCAGCTCTCCAAGTCACTGGAGAAAATTATATATCATGGTCCACGAATGCTGAACTTCATCTAAGTTCTCAGAACTTATTGGATACAATAAATGAAGAAAATGAATCGCCTATCACTGAAAAGGCAAAGGCGATAATTTTTCTGAGAAAACACTTAGATGAAAATCTAACGCATGATTATGCGAATACAAAAGACCCAGTAGAGCTATGGAAAGCTCTTAAAGAAAGGTTTGACAACCAAAGGGCAATAACTCTCCCACATGCTCTTGATGAGTGGGCAAATTTAAGGTTCCTGGATTTTGACAAGGTGGATAAGTATAATTCCGCCATGTTAAGAATTGTGTCCCGATTGGAATATTGTGGTAAGAATGTGAGCGAAGAGGAAATGCTCAAGAAAACTTACCTAACTTTCCATAAGGAACATTTTGTTCTTGCTGAACAATACAGGAACTGTAAACACAAGAGGTTTTCCGAGTTGATTGTGGCTCTAATGTTGGCTGAGAAGAATAATGAGCTTCTCATAAAAAACCACAACGCTCGACCTGTAGGAACAATTGCTGTCCCTGAAGTGAACGCAATGGATGGAAAAAATCTTGGACAAACGGATGTGAGGTATCCGGGGAGAGGAAATCAAACCAACCGGGGTCGTGGTGGTCGATTTAATCGTGGCCGTGGGAGAAATTATAATCCAAAAGGACGGTCATTTAAATGGGTCCGGTCTGAACAAAATCCCAAAGAAAAAGAAAAGAAAGACAATTTCACCCAGAAGCGTGAAGGTGTTTGTTACAGATGCGGATGTAAAGGCCATTGGTCCAAAGTGTGTCGTACTCCTTTACACCTTTGCAAATTGTACCAAGAGTCAGTTAAAGGCAAAGGAAAGGAAGTTAATCTTATGGAACACCCTGAAGGTGATACATACCTTAACGCTTCGGACTTTGATGATGATGCCGAAATGACCGACCTTGCGGATAATTAAGATGTCTGTAATGAGACTATTAAATAGTTTCTGATTATGCCATGTATAATATTGTGTTTTTCTGTATTTTTGAAAAATAATATTGTTTGTAGTAAACAAGTCTATATATATAACTATTATGTGTTTTATACATGAAATTTACTTTCTTTTTATTGATGTTTATCTTGATTACAGAAATGAACAGCAAAACAAGTGGAACGGTATCCACAGGAAATATTAGAGAAATTTGCATTCCAGATAGTGGAACAACGCACACTATTCTGAGACATAGAAAATATTTCTCTAATTTAAACCCAACGAAAATTATTGTGAATACAATATCGGGTCCTGCAGACCTGATTGAAGGAACTGGTAAAGCCAACTTTATGTTGCCAAATGGAACAAAGTTTTCCATAAATAATGCCTTATATTCTCCGAATTCTAAAAGGAATTTGTTGAGTTTCAAAGACATATACCTTCAAGGATATGATACTCAGTCTGCGACTGAGAATGGAAAAAAGTATATGTATGTAACTTCCGATAAATCCGGAAAAAGGCTTATATTGGAAAAATTTCCAAAACTTCCTTCAGGACTGCATTATACTCATATAAATGCAATCGAATCGCATTTAGTAATTAAAAGAAATCCAGAAGATTTTACATTATGGCATGATCGCCTAGGTCATCCAGGCACTTCGATGATGCGAAAGATCATAGAGAACTCACATGGTCACCCACTGAAAATCCAAGAGATAAATCAGAGGAATAGAAAGACATGTGTTGCATGTTCTCTTGGAAAATTGATCGTAAGGCCATACCCAACTAAAATTGATAAAGAATCACCAAAGTTTCTTGAAAGAATTCAAGGCGATATATGTGGACCAATACATCCATAATGTGGACCATTCCACTATTTTATGGTGTTAATTGATGCATCTAGCAGATGGTCACACGTTTGTCTATTATCATCTCGAAATATGGCATTTGCGAGATTTCTAACTCAGATAATCAAACTACGGGCTCAGTTTTCTGATTATCCAATTAAAAGCGTTAGACTAGACAACGCTGGTGAATTCACATCTCAAGCCTTTAATGATTACTGTATGGTTACGGGAATAGAAGTTGAACATCCTGTAGCCCATGTTCATACACAAAATGGTTTGGCTGAATCATTAATTAAACGTCTGCAATTAATTGCAAGACCGTTGATCATGAGATCAAAACTCCCACATAGTGTATGGGGGCATGCAATTTTACATGCTGCAGCACTTATCCGAGTAAGACCAAGTGCATATCATAAGTACTCCCCATTACAACTAGTATTTCGTCATGAACCAAATATTTCTCATCTAAGGTTTTTTGGTTGTGCGGTGTATGTGCCTGTAGCACCCCCACAACGTACAAAGATGGGACCACAAAGAAGGTTAGGGATATATGTTAGTTATGATTCACCATCCATTATAAGGTATTTGGAACCTCAAACTGGTGATGTCTTTACGGCACGGTTTGCCGATTGTCATTTTGATGAAAAAGAATTCCCAGTTTTAGGGGGAGAAAACAAACAAGTAGGCAAGGATATAAAGTGGAGTGTACCGTCTTTATTACATCTCGATCCTCCTACGAAACAGTCCGAACTGGAAGTTCGACGAATTATGCATTTGCAGAGTATAGCAAATCAGTTACCAGATGCTTTTGCAGATACTAAGACAGTAACTAAGTCGCACATTCCAGCTGCAAATGTTCCTGCTCGGATTAAGATTCCTGAAGAATCTGGGAGAGCAGAAGATACACGTGAGTCTAGAACACGCTTGAAGCGTGGAAGACCTGTTCGATCTAAGGATAAAAACCCTAGGAAGAAAAGGGAAATTGAAAAGGTTGATGTTCCCAAAGTAGCTGAAAATACTTTGGAAGAATCACATCAAGGAACGAATGATGATGTGGAACATCATGAACCTAAAGAAAACCATGAGGTCTCTATTAATTATATTCATAACGGAAAAGTTTGGAATCGAAATGAGATGGTTATTGTGGATGACGTTTTCTCATATCTTGTGTCAAAAGAAATAAATAAAGAAAACGAAGATCCCGAACCTCAGTCCGTATATGAATGTAAAAAGAGGGATGACTGGAGAAAATGGAAAGAAGCCATTCAAACCGAACTTGATTCGTTAAATAAACGAAGTGTATTCGGACCAATTGTACTTACACCTGTAGATGTAAGACCGGTTGGATATAAATGGGTTTTTGTTCGGAAACGAAATGAGGATAATGAGATTACGAGATACAAAGCTCGTCTTGTGGCTCAAGGTTTTTCTCAACGACCTGGAATAGATTATGAGGAAACCTATTCTCCAGTCATGGATGCAATAACGTTTAGATTCTTGATGAGTCTAGCGGCTTGTGAAAATCTAGAGATGCGTCTCATGGATGTTGTTACCGCTTATCTGTATGGATCATTAGATATGGATATCTATATGAGAATTCCTGATGGATTTAAAATGCCAGAAACATTAAGTTCCAAACCCAAAGAGTTATGTGCAATCAAATTGCAAAGATCATTATATGGACTAAAGCAATCTGGACGTATATGGTATAATCGTCTCAGTGAGCATTTAACAAAAGAAGGATATGTAAACAATCCAATATGCCCATGTGTTTTCATCAAGAAAACAACATCGGGATTTGTGATTATTGCAGTTTATGTTGATGATCTAAATATAATTGGAACTCAGGAAGAAATGCAGAAAGTCTCAGAATATTTAAAAGGGGAATTTGAAATGAAAGATCTCGGACAGACAAAGTATTGTCTTGGTTTACAAATTGAGCATTCTCAAAAAGGTATATTTGTACATCAATCTACATATACCAAAAGAGTGCTAAAACGATTCAATATGGATAAGGCAAATCCATTAAGTACCCCTATGGTCGTTAGATCTCTCCAAGTCGATAATGATCTATTTCGACCACATGAGGAAAATGAGGAGATACTTGGTCCTGAAGTACCGTATCTAAGTGCAATCGGAGCACTCATGTATCTTGCGAATTGCACTCGGCCTGATATATCATTTGCTGTTAATCTTTTGGCAAGATTTAGCTCGTCCCCTACACGAAGACATTGGAATGGGATTAAACATATTTTCCGATATCTTCAAGGGACGATTGATTTAGGATTGTTTTATCCTAAGAATACAAATGGCCAAATGGTTGGTTTTGCAGATGCAGGATATTTATCAGATCCACATAAAGCCCGATCACAAATTGGATACATTTTCACGATCGGAGGCACTGCTATATCTTGGCGTTCTCAGAAACAGACACTTGTGGCAACTTCTTCAAACCATGCTGAAATCATTGCACTCCATGAGGCAAGTAGAGAACGTGTATGGTTGAGATCAATAAGCCAACACATCAAATCAAGCAGTGGGATCCACGAAAATACGGAGCCAACCGTTTTATATGAAGATAATGCTGCATGTGTCGCTCAAACAAAGGAAGGATATATTAAAAGTGATAGAACCAAACATATCCCTCCAAAGTTCTTCTCATACACCCAAGAGCTTGAGAAGAATAAAGACATTGAAGTAAGATATGTCCGATCATGCGACAATGCTGCAGATCTCTTCACGAAATCACTACCTACCTCGGTGTTCAAGAAGCATGTCTATGCTATTGGAATGCGCCATCAGCGAAATCTATAAACTTGATCACTCGAGGGGGAGTTTGCGTAGTTGCACTCTTTTTGTCATTCTAAGGTTTTTCCCAATGGGTTTTCCTAGACAGGTTTTTAACGAGGCAACAGAAGACGCGACACAACAAACATAGTAACACTGGTCTCCAAGGGGGAGTGTTAGAAAAGTCAATATTAGCAGCGCACACCGGAAATCTGCCGCAGTTTTATTTTGTGTGGAGCCCACCGTCACTATGCATGCACAGTAACTTACTTTTATTCGCCTATAAATAGAGAGTTCGATTCATTGTAAACAACACAACATTCTCAAAACATAATAATCAAAAACTCTCGATTCCTCTCATCTATTATTCAGTATACTATTCTCACCGGTATAAATTTTTCGTCTTTATTTATATTTGTTGAAATAATAAATATTTCTACTCTTTTTATAACATATCTAAAATTTTTGCTATCATTTGGAATTTTTGGTCTTGTTTATTTACCTAGGTTATTTGTTTTACTTTACATTAAAAAAGAAATCAAAACTAACTTAACCCTAATATATTCTTCCTCTTCTTGCTTTTCTCCGCCGCTGTCACGTATTCTTCCTCTTCCGGTTTTTCTCCTCTCTCACAGCCATTGATTTCTTCTTTGATTTCTCAAATTTACTTTTAGTTCTTCATCGCTCACAAATCCACTATAAGAAAACATACCTAATTCCGACCAAATTTCCGACGGACAAAAATCGGTCGGAAATTTCCGACGGAATTCCGACGAAATTACGATCGATTTTCGACCGGTACAAAATTGGTCGGAAATTTCCGTCGCAATACGGTTGCAAAATCGGTGTTTCCGACGGATTTCCGACCATAATGTCCGTCGGAAACAGCTTAGTTTTCTTGTAGATATCTCCGAATATGAAAGATCCAAAATCACCTAAGCAATTGTTTCATTCTGGTCTTGAACCCATCATTAACAAAGTGAATGTCTATTGCATTGCTTCGTCAATAACAAAGTGAATGGTATAACTGGATTGATGCAATGTGTTCTATAGTGAACTATTTTTATCACTATACATGATTGAATATCTAACTATTCGTATGTAACTAGTGAACTATTTTAGTTAACTATATTTAATTATAAGTGTTATCTAGTTAACTATCTTCTTGATAAACGTAAACTAAAAATATACTATTGTAATGATTATATAGTTAACTATATTATTACAAATGAATTAATTATTGTAAAGATTTTATAGTTTACTATATTATTAAGGGTGAATTTGCTTAATAACCAAACTACAATTATAATTAATAATCTAATCAAAATTGGTTTATGTGGAGCAATATTATTCCAGTGAAAACAAAAAATAAAAAAAAAATCAAAATTGGTTAATGTGGAGCAATAATAGTAGCCACAAGATCAAAGTTAATTGGTTATTTGATTAGTTAAAAAAAAAAAATTATGGTTATAATTGTCAATTCCCCTTTATATAATACATAAAATTTTGAACACATGTTGATTTAGAAGTGTGATATTACAATTTTTTTTGTTTTGTAATGAGACGAGACAACAGAAGTAACTAGAATTTTATTATTGTTTGTTGAATGGTGTAACCAGATGATCTCTCAATTCAATTGAGCCGGGGAAATCAAAGGCCTGTTCGAGAAAAAAGCCTTCAAGTTAGCCAAAGCAACCTCTGCAACATTGTTCAAAGACCCTGCCGTGAGCACAGCAGCATGTGGAGACAAGACAACATTGTCCAAACCAAACAGTTCCCCAGGAATTTCTGGTTCGTTCTCAAACACATCTAAACCGGCACCACCAATCACTCCTTGGACTAGACACTTGACCATCTCCTTCTCATCAATCAGTCCTCCTCGTCCCACATTAATTATAACCCCGTCCTTACCAAGCGAATCCATCACTTCCCTGTTCACAATGTGGTGCGTTTGATCCGTCAAGGAGCAGCACAGGACGAGGACATCGTTCTCGGCTGCTAAGGAGAGAATGTTGGGGTGGTACCGGTATGGGATGTCCGGTTTCTGACTTCTTGAGTTATAAGAGATGATGCAGCCAAAGGATTTGAGTCTTTTGGCGATTAGGGATCCGATACTCCCCAATCCAACTATACCAACCCGCTTTCCGCTTACCTGCAACAATACAGATTATCATAACTACAAAGACTTTTAGTAACATAACAAGATCCACTGAAAAGTTTTCTTCTTTCTCCTAATCGAACTCAAAACACACGCTAGCTCTCACGGAGATTGCTTCATGAATCATATGCATTGAACCCACAAACACTCAACCCTGTTAATCTTTATCGTTAACTCGCATCAGTCCACAAGAAATTTGACCGTCTTATCAAAACGAATTGCATAAGTTCAGTCTCACTGTGCCCAACTCAAACGAAACACAAAGCGATGCTATAGCTTAATCTAGTGCTGTGTGGTCCTTAAACTCAGCATCATCTTCCTTTAAGAGAGAAAAAGAGAGTTCTTGTAATCTGATCAAAGTTTCATCAACAAATTCTCTGTCCATCTAAAAGCTATCTCTCTTAAACCCAAAACGAATTCGCTTTTTAGAATCATATTTCAAAATTGAGAGTTTGATTTCGAACAAACCTTGGACCCAAGTGGGAAATCCCCCAATTCAACCCAATTACCAGACCGG
Organism: Arabis hirsuta; assembly: GCA_964056655.1. NCBI lineage: Eukaryota > Viridiplantae > Streptophyta > Magnoliopsida > Brassicales > Brassicaceae > Arabis > Arabis hirsuta. The sequence continues at coordinate 6,355,937 of OZ053307.1, read as the reverse complement.
ACGAATCGATCGGCAGCAGGAATACGACGGAGAACGCTAATAAGCAGACCCACAGCACTATCCGCCACATCCTCCGAGAAAGCATCGCCGGCGTTCGTGACGGCGACGCCGCGACGATTGCACTCGGCAAGATCGATGTGATCGAGGCCGACGCTGGTGCAGACGAGTATCTCGAGAGAAGGAAGGTAAGAGAGAAGTTCGCCGGTCACCGGAAGCCTGCCGATGTTGACGAAGGCTCTGATTGAGGAGGCGTGACGAGAGAGGAAGATCGGAAGTGGGTCCGATGAAGAGGGAATAGTGAGAACTCGAAAGTTACGATTCAGAAGATCGGCCATATAAGTCAGAGACGATGGTCGGTGAACGAGGATTAGCGGCGGAGGAACTGAAGATTCCGACATTAACTTTTGATTCAGAGAGTACTCTTACTAATCACTCAGAGTCTCTCTAGTAGTCTTAATTTTTAACAAAATGAATATTCAGTTTAAAAAACAAAATTCCAAAAATTCAATATGAATATTTATATAAATACAAACTTATTTAGCAAACGAATAGAACACAACTACATTTCATGATAAATATGTTTTTTTTAAACCAATGAATAGTTAGGCGCCACGTAGTTATAAAAATCAATTGAAAATAATAGAAAGAGAAACCGGCATCGACAACCATCACACAATACTTTATATCAAAGATAGAGTTTTTCCTTTTTGCTGTCCAATGTGAACATCTCTCTAGATACTTGGATGTTGATCACTGACTGACATATCATGGTTTTTACTGGTTTTCAACCATGATATCCGTTGTTTTATCGAGTCTTTTTGGTGTTTCTAGAGTCTTTTCGAGTCTTTGCAGGCATTTGTACGTGTTAAGTGGATTTTGAGCTAAATGGAGCATTATGGAACCAAAAGAAGTGGAGTGAAACGAAAGAGCCGAGATGAGGATTGGAGAACACAATTTGAAGATTTGTGTCGCGCGACACACATGACGGCCAAATATTTTATCTCTACGAAGGAAGTCCAGAAATTCCCATGAAGTCCAAAGAAGCCCAATTCGTGTTTTATGCCTATAAATAGGTTTTTAGAAGGTTTTTATAAAGGTTTTTTTTATCATAGAGACTTAGGGAGAGAGATTTTGTTACAGAGTTTTGCTTCAGACCTTTGAGATTTCTTCGAACCCTCTGTATCTCTTTCCTTATCTTTTTATGCAATTTTATTCAGTTATGATGTGTGTTTCATTCACCATGTCTGAGTAGTTTGCTTGTTAGGTTTAGGGTTGTTCAAGGGATTATGAGAAATTGCTAGATTTGTTAGAATTGCTAGGGTTTATCACTTGGTTCTTCATCTAGATCGTTTTTAATGCTAATTCTTGATTGATCACCTAGAATTAAATCTTAGGTTAATTATTAGATGCGGAAGTGTTGATAATTACATGAACTATCTTAGATGAGCAAATTATCTATCTCTCAAAGGAATTTAGTTTAGAGAATTTGTGAACAATTGAATCTGTTCTTAATGCTTGTCTAACCCATTAAATTTACAAAGGAATTTGGAGTTTAAGAAGTTATACTTAGATAGTTTTCACAACGGAAGTTGGTTAGCTTTATCATTGATTTCATGTTCTAGAACGGTTCTATTAATTTTCATAGCATTCTACTTGTATGCAATTTCGATTTCCTGCGAATTTTTTGAAAACCTAGCTTTTGTCTCTTGATTGAATCTCACTAAAACCGACTTTTTATTTACTTCTGTTAGTCACTTATTTTAATTCACTTAGCATAATTCGAACTTGAAACTAGTAGTGCAACTTTAGGTCTCTTGGGAAACGATAACCCTTTATACTATAACTGTGATTCTGTGCATTTGCAGGGATTGTTTCTAGGGTAAAACTTTAGAGCCATCACTGACTCAATCTTATAAGGAATGACATCAAAAATATTTTACTTTTATCCTGTGCATATATCTTTCTAAGCTTTAGTGAAATTTTTTTAAATAGTTATTCACAATCATTTTTTGTCATCTTCTAAGTTAGCAACAAAAAGAAACGTAAATTAGTTCTTTTAATAGGTTAACAAATAAAGGAGTTACGATAATTTTATATGTTAAATGAGTGGTTAAAAAAATAAGGTTTAATTGAATGTAAAGTTTTTTTTATTGAGTTACAAACCTTTTAATAAGAAAGAAAATTTCATATTTTATAAAATATATAACTCTTAAAATAATATTGATATTTTTTTTTAACATTTTATAAATTTGGTTTCGTCAATTGACAAATGGTTCATTAGTGTTTCTACACCCTATAGGTATGGAGTTCGAGTTCTGGAGGATACAAATTAATGGAAGCAAAATTTACTGGAGATTTTCAGCGTGGTGCAAGAAGAGTCGTTCGGAATAGTCCCGTATATCAAGGCAAAAATTGTCCGTTTTGTAATCGTCCGTGTAATCGTTCTCATAATTTGTAATAATTCATAAATCTAGACAATTAAAAAAAATCACATTATCACAACTAATAAAATCTTGTATAAACTTGTATTTATTAATTTTCATTTTCCTTCACGTTTTTATTTTTATTTTAATATTTTATTAGTTATAAAAAACATTAAATATGATTTAGTGTGTATTAAATAAATATTTTAAAACTTTAATGTTTAAAAAATATTTTTTTGTCTATGTGGACAATTTAAATGAAGAGAAAACTCTCCCATTATATAATAGATAAATGAAAATCGCATAAAAAAACCTTAACGATAGCTTCCACTCACACTTTAAACATTCAAATTTTTTTACTAATAGTTTAAACCTTCAACTCGACATTATTAATACAATAAACCATCAAAGTGACTTCCGAGTACGTGCCATCATAAAATTTAACGAAACTACATAAAATTTAACGAACTGTTCATATTCCGTTTAAAATTGATGATGTAGTTGTAAATTATTATTTTAATTAAGAAAATAATTTAATTTATTATTTTTTGTCACAATTTAATTTATTGTTTAATAACCATTAATAATCTAAAAAGGAAAAAAAAAATGAAGAAACAATGTTTCTTTTTTTCCCCTGAAAACATAGAAGAAGAACAAGATTCGAAGACATTTCAATTGCGGATCTTAAGAATCTCTTCCCCATCACGGAACACCCATCAAAGACATATGTTTTACTGACTTCTCTTTTCTTTTTATTCCTCTTCCTTCTCTCCTTCACTCATCGTCTCAACCTTCACCTCTCGTCTTCTCACGGCGGTTAACTTCTTCTTCTTCGACTGCTTCAGACACAAACACGCTCTATTCCGTTTCTCCGAGAAGAATTTGGGTCAAGAACGAGTCGAAGATTGATTTTGCGACCAAAGAACTGAATTCTTGCGACATATACGATGGAAGTTGGGTCTTTTACAATTCCGAGCCGATTTATTCTTCTAGGTTTTGTTCTTTAGTTGAAGATAAATCCAACAGCTACAAAAATGGCAGACCTGATTCGGGGTTTCTTAGTTATCGATGACAACCTCACGGTTTCTCAATTCCAAGGGTAAGATCTTTGTTTCCCATTTTAATTACGATTCTGCCATTGCATTGTGACTTTGTTTTTCATAAGATGATATTTTTTTTATAGGTGGTAAATAAGGATAAATATAAGAGATTTTTAATATTATAAAATTTTTATATTTATCCAAATTATTTTTGGATTTTTAAATATATAATATATATTATCCATATTTAGTAGGTAAATATAACATCTATCTCTATCTCTTTCCTTTTTCTCTCTATTCATCAATTCCAATACAATTAATATTATAAAATTTATATATTACCATAATTATATTTACTACCTATAATCATGCTCTTAGATTCGACGGGAAGAAGATGATGAAGATTCGATGGGGAAAATATTATTTTTTTGTATTTATGTATATTTTATAATAGATATAAATAAAAGCTAAATTAAATTTTTAATTAAAAATATTAATTTAAAGCCACATCATCAGTTTTAAACGGAACATGAACAATTCCGTTAAATTTTATGACGGCGCATACTCGGAGCCACTTTGGTGGTTTATTGTGTTAATAATGTCAAATTGAAGGTTTAAACTGCTAGTGAAAAACTTTGAAGGTTTAAAGTGTCTGTACAAGCTATCTTAGAGAGTTTTTTTGCGATTTTTCCTAAATAATAATAAGGGTCTCTTTGGTTTGTTGTACCAAACCAACTATTATTCGTTGGTTAAGGCATAATAATTAATTTTCATAATCATAATTATATTAAGTGATTAATTAAGCGTTGACAGAAAACAATTTACTATTTACAAATTACAACTAACATTATATTGAGAACAATAAAACAAACTTTAGGAATTACTACGTGAGCATCCGCGCATACACGCGAGATTTGTCTCGTAAGGCCATCTTTATCCATGGTTTCTTAGGCGGTTCTTAAAATATAAAATTATTAAAACACACTCTCTATCTTCTTTTTACTCAACTTTATACCTTCTCTTTCATACTTTTACTCAACTTTATTAATTTTATATTTAAACACACCTAAAAACTCTCTCCAAAATTTCTTAATATACAACTTTAACATACCCTCTCTCTACTATCTCATCTTTTTACTCAAATTTTATTAATTTTATATTTCAATACACCCCATTATTTTAACCAAAAACACTCTCTTTCTTCCTTTTACTCAAATTTTAATAATTTTATATTTTAAGAACCCTCTAATATACCAATAAAGATGCCCTAAATAATTTATATGCACTGGTTTTGTTCCACAAATAATTTAGTTATATGTATTTTTATTTGCATTATTATAGTTATAAATTCTAAAAATCATATGTATGTCTTGTAGATTGATAACCATATAATATTCATAAAGTAATTGGATTAAAAAGAGTTTAGGTGATTACATAAAACAGAAAAGCTACACAATGATTTCAAAACTCCCTCAATAGTCTTGTCTTCCTACTTCTAGATATAGTCATTTGAAATTGCCATGTCCATGTCCATGTCCACGTCACATACTCTTGGAATCAAATAGCAATGCCAAATTTCGTCTTTATGACTCACGACACCAAACTATGGATGACATTTCAACATTGAGGTCGTTTCCATTGGAAACACTATCGTAGAGGCCATTGACACCTTTACTGCAGCTGAAGAGACGTAAGGCCCTGAAAATTTGTACATACAATTTCTTCCCGACTTTAATCTTATTAATACCACACCAACAACTCCTCACATCGCTTGCGTCATCTTCTTACCACCAAAACCAAATCTCTATTCTCTCCTTGCTCCTTTTCCCGCAACCACAAACCATAACTCCAAACCTCAACAATTTGGCTTGTTGAAACGTTATGTCAATGGCATTAAGTTATAATGATAAGAAGTGACATTGTACTACCATTGGTAAAATTAACCGAGTATGTATTCCTCGGAATCACGGTAAACGAACTGCCATCTTAACAGGCCTGAGGTAAAACCGAAGTCGACGTACATAGTCAATGTAAGGACGTGTTTTTTCGGAGGACATGTACATTCCTCTAGCGGTTCCCAATTTGCTCGGATTTGGGTCAGATCCGAGGGGGAGAGTGTCGTCCATGTCGAAAAGAGAGCCGAATGGTGATGGAGAAAAGTTGTTGTCTTCTGTCTGATCTGGCTTGGCAATGAGGACAACTTATGGGTTTAGTCCTAAGAGTGTCGTGAACGGAGAAATGGAGATTAGTGAGGACTTGTTTTTGTGAGAATGGAAGATTCTTCTAGTAATATTCGCATGGTGCAAAGGTTAATGAAAGGTTAAAAGCAGAACATGACAAATGATTTGGAATTTTTGTTCAACCAATGATGAATAAGTACGAAGAGAAGTTAACATTCAAAAATGCTTTGGAATTTTCATTGTTAAGAAAACTGATTGCTTTTTGACCTAATCCTAATTTAATTCTGAAAAGAGGAGATGAAGGGGTGAATGACAATCTAATTTTTCTTTTGGTTATTCAATGATGATGTGGCATAAAGAGAGGTGCTTATGGGAATGGAATTCAACTATTATATATAGGATTTTTAAAATTGTTCCTTTCTATAGTACTTTTAAAACCAACCTCGGGGTAGTCAAATGCAATGTTAATGGGAATTGAAGAAATTCAAAGCTACATAGTGGAGGGGCTTGGATAGCTAGAGATCATAACGGATTTGTGTTGTTTCACTCTCGAGAGGTTTTCACATACTTTCAAAATAGAATCATTGCAGAGTTCCGGGTGATGATATGGGAGTTGCGAGGTCTGAGAGATCTTCATGTCTTAGATGTGGTGATTGCATTAGACTGCATCTCTGTTGAAGCCAGGGAACTGGCCGTGTTAGCGTGTGTTCATTGAGCATATCTATTAGTTAAAAGACGGATTTCGAAATTGCTCCTTTGAATTGGAGACGACTATGGCGAACTTAGTAGCAAAAGAGATTTCCAGAAGTGTGTTGCGAAATAGACGGTTTAGTCCATATATAACATGAGGAGGTCCGGCATGGTTACATAACTTAATTGATTGCGAAGTTTATTGATAGCATCTTTTGTGCCCTTGTCATTAGGTGTAATGTTGTATTCTCAAGCTTGTTCTACTTTGTTTTTTTATCTCTTTGGAAACACCTTGTGTGGCTTATTCGATTATATAGACGTTTTACAAAAAAAAAAAATAGTACTTTTAAAAACAAAATGTGTAATATTTAGCAATCACAAAAAAATAATTTTTTATTTAACAGTTGTAAATTATTTGAAAAAACATTATGTTCTAGAAATTATGTTAGCATATCGATCTTAACAAAAATCATCATAACAATCAACAACTTTTAATCGATATAATTTTGGATCGATATTTTCTTAAAAGTTACAGAAAAACTGAATTCTGTGAATCTTCTTAATTAGAATAGAAATGGATAATACATGCATAGTAAATATTTTTAACATAATTAACTATTTTTCGTACAGATTCAAACAAAATAAAATCAATGTCGTTAATAAACATAACAAAAAAAAATCTACAAAAAGCGAGTTTGTAAAATTGTTGTCAACAATATATGCACTTCTTTTATTGAAGTAGATTATAAATATACAAAGAAAAAAGGTGAAAATTAACAAAATCTTTTTTTATTAATATCCATATGAACTTTTACTGTGATGTTCCCATTTTGATTATCTTTTCTTGGAGCTCTGAAAAATCAACCTCTTTTCCACCCTCGACCTACACAAATTTAATAACCTTCTTAAAAAATTACTGTAATATTTATAACCTCTTTCTTCATAATTCAGTGAAAACAGATTATAAATTATTACCTCGGAAACAATGGTGTGTAAGAATCTTTGGTGTAGTTTAGTTGAGATGCAACTAATGACATTAAGGCATTGTTCTTGAGCCAGAAGTTGAAGAACACTAGAGAGACAATATTGGTTTCCAAAACAGCAACTTGCTACGATCTCTATACCGATCAAACAAGTCCTGACCTTAACATCAATGTGTTTGTCTCCAACACAAGAACAACTTGATGATCGTGACGACGACGATGATGATGCTAATGATCTTACAGAACATTCTCCTGTCGAAGATGGATGAGTAATATATCTCTTGATTCGATCTCTTTTCTCGCTAATCTCTTTGATCTTCTTCTGTAAGTCTTTGATGTAATTCACAGATTCTATAACGTGGTCTGACGAAGAACGTTTTCCCTATTTATGAATAGACATGACTCAAGTGTTATTGGATGTATATATTACGTACGCAATAGTTCGTTACCGTGATTAGTTTAAGTCCTTATCCAAAAAAAATTAAGGGAGTTTTTGATAAGTTAAAGTTCAAACCAAAACCAAATCTAATGGATTAGAGATAGAATTTGTACAAGGGCGATAATTAAGTATGGTAAAATGTACTTACCTTGATGTAATGAAATGGCAACATAAATCTTAGCTTCTTGAAAAGAGACGTGACTTCTTGCCTTCTTTGTCTCTCAATGTCTCTATGTTTTGCTCTCTTATTCTTCGGTTCATCGTCTCCTTTTGTGATTTCATCGACTCTTTGCTTTCCATTGTTCTCGATATGGGTGATTGGATTACATGGATTAGGTTCTTGGAATGGTATAAAAGTTGAAGGAGTGAACAAACAAGAGAAATCTAATCCATTTTCACAGGCAAAATCTGGTGTGAACAAAGAAGAAAATGCAAAATCCATAGGATGATAAAAAGAGTTGGGATTTTTTTACTTGGTGGTTGTGTTGGGGAATTTTTGGTAATAAGTCTTTGGGATATATGAACTTTTATTTATCTATATTGTTTTTTGCAGATTCGATAGCATTGCTGCTAGGCTTTTATACTATCCAATATTTTTTTTTTATATAGTATATCTTTTGTTTTTTTTTCATTCTTTTATAAATTAGATAGATGTGACAGGCAGATTTGTGACCTCAAAGGAAATAACGTTATAATCTTCGAGGATACGAATACGATCATACGAGTGAGTGAGTGATACTGACTAAAAGATTAAATTTACTTCGGAAAGTTTAAAAAAAAAATATTTAAGTGGAGCTGTTCATTTAGTGGCTACTGATTAATATATTTACGCTAGCTAAGGAACATACGTTTAAGGATCTCTTTTTGTTTCACCCGACATTAGAATATAGAATATTGATTGATCAATGGTTTACAACTTAACAATTATAAGACTTAAATAGTGTATCCATCATTCCATTTCACATAAAACATCATATATGGCGATGAACTGATGATGCAAGCCAACCTAAATACAGTAACCCGACGGTCCCGACCAAAATTTTAAGATATTTGTGTAGAGGAAGTGACTCGAATCAATTCTCGAACTTGATATATTTATGTACTCGAAAACAAAATCATGTGCATACAATTGGAGAAACCGAGGATTATAAGGAGTATTCGTTCAAGATTATTTTCTTAATAGACAAAAGAAAATATATTGCCTGATTGAGATTAGATATAAACGTCCTGATAGATGATCCTATATATCATGACATCAAATAACTATTTCATTACATCCCCGACCAAGGTTATGTAAGAAGTTTGCATTATATAGAAGATATCATATTTTAATCTCAAATCAAGACACAAACGAATCGAGTGGGAGGAGTGGATAAAAGCTTGCTCAAGAAAAAGGTGATAAAATCGCCAAGGCGTATGATTGATTTAACATAGTAATTTCACTTCACTGAGTTGTATTATAAAAATTGTTATGTCATTTTCTAGTTGCAAAAGATCCTAAATATGTTATTTTAACTCGTAGGCCGCCCTGTAAAAAAATAATCATAGACCTATATGGCTATATTTTATAGAGTAAATTCACTGAATAACAATCAAAGAAAAGTTAGTTAGGAGAATGACAATGTACTGTTTGGGTTTAAGTATTTGACAAAAGGATACCTGCAAAAATGAGATGAGCATTTTTTTTTTTTGCTGTTCTCATGCGAGTGGAGAAGTAAATAGGAGAAGAAGTTGAAATAATGAAATATTTTGCATTAAATGCAATTTTTAATGATTTTCTCATTAATACCAAAAATTGATATCATCATTTCATACTCTTTCATTTTCTCCTTCTTTTCGGTTTTTCTGTTTTTCATTTCATTTTCTTCTTATCTCTTTCTTCTTTATTTTTCTTTCCACAAAATCAGATCCGAGTGAAATAACACCGACAAATTTATTATATGGAACAAAATTACCACAGATCCGAGTCATGTCCAACAACGCAAACTCACCACCACTCCGAATCACCACCAAAACCAACATGACGCCGAACTGAGTTGACACAGTGATCCATGCAATCTGCGAATAAGGTCTAGGTTGGTATTCTTACATAGAAATTTGACACGTATGTATTGTAATTTACTAAAAAATGATTTTGTCAATTTACAAATTCACTTTATATGTTAATTGTGCATGTCAATGTTTTTGGATAACGAGATATATTTAAATTTAGTGCACTAAAAAAATAGAAAACTCATTTACAAAGGATGTTTTATAATTTAGTTACCCGGTTATGTAAACAATTAGAAGTATATTTTTATGTTTATATGCTACACTAAATAGTAGAGCATGTTACGTAGACACGTAACTTGTTATTTTAACTATACATGTATATTTTCGCATAGATGGTTACTATAGTGTACATATTTAATTACCTTGTTATGTAAAAAGTTAACAGTACAATTTTATATTTATATGATATATTAAACATTTTAACAGACTATAAAATCACATAACGTGCTATACTTTGTGAGTATTATGTTATGCGGTTATGCATTACTGCTAGAATAATGCATTTAATGCATGTGTCAGAAGGAAAAAACAGAGTGGATCGCATGAGGACAATAGCGGAAGAATCGGTGGTAAAATATTCTTTTTTATGTAACAACGAAATGGGTTTTGCCATTTACTTAATTTGTCCATTCTTTATTGTTATTCTCCAAATTGACTCTATTTTATATTTTTTTTTTGTTTTTGGTAAACATGTTAAGATTAAATTACCATTTTTAATTTTTGACAGAAATTACAATGATAACTTAGAAAGCAGAAAAACCGAAATCTAAAAAAATATAAAAAAACCAAGAAACAATTAAAAGCTGAATCATCATGGTACTCGCTAAAAACTACTAAGTAGATTTTATGTTTTTTTTTATCAAAGAAAAAGTTTGTATTTTTAGATTTTATGTCAATTTCACACCAAAAGTTAAATGGTTATTTATATTCAAAGAGTACTATGAAAATACAATTATTTTATTTTTCTAGTCATGGTGGCATGGCATCTGAACATAAGATTCGTTCAATCATACTTTTTTGGGGACAAAGACCCAAAATATTAAATTCTGATGAGCATATAGAGAACTTATTATTGGTGATTATTAATCATGGAAGTTTTAATCCGGGTTAGAGATGGAAATTTGTCAAAATTGGTTGAAAAAAAAAGCAATAATCCATAGAATTACAAATGCAAATCAATAATTTATCGTCGTTCAATTATCTTTTTAAAGTGAATATTTGGTTTGTTTTTCCACCACATAACGATCATGCATTTTTTTTTTCTGGATTTTTCTCAAATTTTGACTATACATTTTATCAGTCGGTTCTAGTTATTTATATGAATGTAGAAATTAATTAGAAAAGCTGCCAAGAAAATATATAGAGATTATACATGAAAACTATCAAATGTTGGAGTTACACGAGAGTAGGTGCAATCATCCATTATTGGAGACAAAATACTTGCAACCACTATGGCTTTCAAAGGCCACACAAAAAATTTTTAAGGAGTTAATCCCAATATAGTATTCCAAATTATTCATATAGGGGTCAATAATTAGAGTCTAACTGCGGAGAAATAAGTGGACACTTGAAAAAGATATGAAAGAAGGTTTGCAACAGTTGATGTGGGTTAATGAATGAATTTAAGGGTTAGATGTTGGGGTCAGGATTAGGTCATGACATTTCCATCTTATAGAAATATGGTCCATTTGATCTTCGTCCATATATAAACGTGCATCATGATGATGATGATGATCATCATCTTATTCATGATCGTGACCATGTTGGCAATTATGATGATCATCACCATTCACCATTCCACAAACGTCATGAATGACGATAATCCATATATATCTCTACATATAGATAGAAGTTGGCAACACAGAAGGTTATGCGCTGACGTTGGAAAAATAGAAAATGCGTTTCATATTCAAACAAAAAATCTTAATCTACAATTTTGTAAGAAAAATCAACCATCACTTTATTATAATAGATTTCCTCACTACAATTTTTTTTTTTAAATCAACCATCACTTCATTATAATAAACTTCCTCACTGATTATCCAATTTGGAGCAAGTTACAAATAAAAATTCAATACATTTTAAAAGAGTTTATCAGACTAAATAATCTGTTGATTGTTTAAAAAGCGAAAAATGAATGATAAAAAGAAGAAAGAAACCAAACGTTTGACATGTTGTTATCTTTATCTTTTCATTATCTTTATCTTTTCAAACATTTAACTGATCCAATTGGTGACATAAGGCAATATAAATTTTTTTGATGTTATAATTAGCAGTACAAAAGATGTTAGTATAACTAGAAGTAGTACAAATAGTGATCAGGAATGATAGTACAATAGAAAATAGTAATATTATTTTGGGAAATTAGCTAGAGTAACCTATATTTTTTAAAATAGTTAGAATAACTTTACTATTTTTTTATTGTTGAAATAACATATTTTGGATTTTTTTTTCACAATACCAAAATTATCCTTCGCAGATTCTACCGAAATATTGGCAGAAATTGGTAGACTTTATCGAGATATTGGTAAACTAGCAGACTGAGATATAAGTCTACCAACATTTTAGAAGACTCTGCCAAGATATTAGTAGAGTCTGCCAATATCAAGAAAAACACAGAGTCTCCAAAACATTAGTAGACTCTGCCGACATAACGCAAACTTTGTCGAGACATTGGCAAACTATAACGTGGTATTGGCAGGCTCTACCAAAAAAAATGTAAATTACAACAAAAATAATCATAATATTCGAAGATATTGACAGACTTCTGGAGTATTTTGTATTTTGTTGATAATGTTTTAAATGTTTAATTTTTATTTCTAATATTAATTAGTCAATAAAGATATTTTTGATATTATGAAAAAAACTTAAAATAGGTTATTTAGACAATAAAAATTAAAGGGATTATCCTAGTAACTTTTGTAAAAAAATAGGTTATTTTAGGTAAAATTTTCAATTATTTTTTGTAATGTTGTTTCAGTGATTAGTTACACAATAGATTTGCACTACCCTTAAAACATGTCACAAATCTTTTATTCGGACAATTATACGTTGCTTACTTTTTAGAAAACTGATTACACTAAAATATAGTATTAAGTAGCATTTTTATAAAATGCTATAAACATAGAGAAAGCTAATAAATTTTCGTCGATTATGTATGTTTTTTGGCGACAAATACGAATGTATATCTTAGAATCCAAATACACATTCTCTTCCACAATATTAGAAAAATTATATAATATTTTTATCACTCTGTTTTCAAGTTTAATTTTATCTTACCATGTAAATATGCATGCATGCTTGAACTGGGTTCGGCAAAAAATCCGTTACATCTCATTCGATTAGCTATTCGACTTGATTTAAACCAAAAAATTTAAATATTCGTAAAATTTCAAAATAAAGTAAATACTAAAATATGGTATCCGTTAAAAACATATCAAATCGCAAATACTATTTAAGAAAAGACTGATATTCTATCTGATCCGTTTGTATATAAATCATTTAGATAAAGTAACAAATGTGTATGATTATTTTTTTTTAATTATTATTGATATACAACCGAGAACCTACTTATTCTCATTAAATATTTAATTTTTATTATATTTAAATAAAAAATAATTAATTAATAATGTGAAAATGTTAACCGGATAAGATATCTACGGATATTTTAAAAAAATCATGGTATACGATTTTCCACGAATCGAATCGGATATTTGCAGATACCTATAAAATTTCGATTAGCGAATAGAACCGGATCAGAAAATCAAATATCCGTTTTAAACGGTTAGCTCTTTGCCGAGGCCTATCTTGAAGAATGAACTTGAATTAGTTTTTTTTCATACGGTATATGAATTTAATCCGGTTTAAATTAATATGGTATATTATTTGAACCAAATTTCTGAAAGTAGAAGGCAAAATTAGAAATCAAGAGGAAGAAACATAGAGATGGCGAGGAAGATAAGCAAGGAGGAAGTTGTAGAGAAGCTTAAGGACGACGGTGATTTCGACCGTCTCCGCCTCAAAATCATACGCCGCCTCAAGGATAACGTAAACCCCTCTTCCTCCGACGTCTTTTTACTCTTTGCATTGCATCATATTTCCCTCAAAATTAGGGTTTCGGTTATCTCGATTCCCAATACCTTGGTGGCTTTAGGACCTGTAATTATGATGAGTCGGGCTTGGAATCTGCTTTGCTTCACTAAAAATCGCTCCTTGAATTCATCTGCCTATCGAATCCATGGATGGAATCTTGTTAGTCAATTTCACTTAAGTAAAGAGCGAATGCAATTGATAATTAGTGTATAGTCATTGCAAGTTTGATGAAAGTTTGCTCTTTGTTTCATATTAGACTGAGCCCATCGGCTACTTGTGTCTTCTTGATCGAAATTTTCGATCTTCTGTTTCGTGTGATGTGGCGTTGGATGTCGATGATGGCTTTATCTTGCGTTAGCTCTCTCATGTGGTCACAGCTGATTTATGGTTATGTGTGTGGAGAACTATATCTTGAGCTTCGTTTTCAGTGGAAATTTGTGTTAATGGCTTGGTGACTGATCTTTAGTTCGGTGAGATGTTCTTCGAGTAAATAGTGAAAGTGGGTAAACCAATGGTGGTTTAGAGAGTTTATCAAAATGTCTTGAAGATACCTCCTTGTTTCCGTGCAATGTTATCTTTAGCCAAATCAGATTCTAGAGGAGAAAGTTTTCTTATTGATGTTAGATCATAATGGCTATGGTTGATTTCTGCTGGCTTTTTTTTTGTCAAGCATTACCTTTTGTCTTTTGCAATATTTGAAAGAGCAAGGAACTTGAATATGGTTTAGTCAAGTTGTTTGATGATGATCCATTAACTTTGAAGAGACCTTAAAGTTGCATCAATCCATCCAATGGGCATGGTAGAATTTTGGATAAGAGTCTTAGTAGTCATAAGACTTCAGATTACTTCTCTGCTAGATTAGTCGAGGAGCAAGGGGATTGTTCTATTAACAGTGTTGATTAAACATCTCGAGCTTTCTTCTTCTGGACTGCGTGTGTTTTCCATCTCGTTCTGACTAGTAAAGCGGTGACTGGATTGCAGGAGGAATTACGAAACAACATGATCTCTATTGTCAAGGAGTCAACAGCTTTGAATCGACCGGTTGCTCAAAATATGAAAACCAGGCAACTCTCTGATGCGATATTTGAAGAAGTTGGGTAAGTTAAAGAGAGGGTTCCTTCTATTCGGTGACTCTTGCTTTGTAAACGTACTAAAAAAGTTTTGATCTTTTCGGATTGTCTTTCTTGTAGGAGCAAGATGCTGAGCCAGCTCTCAGATGGGTTGTGGGGGATAATAAGATCAGAGGATGGGATGAAGAACGAAATCAGAGAAACCGTGCAATCGGTCTATGCCACATTATCAAACCCGGGAGGCGTTCAAGACAGATCATCCACAAGAATAGCAGCACATAACATCCCAACAACAGTCCCGAACGGAGAAACCTCGTCTCGTCCCCGTTTAGACAACGAGCCAGAGGAGCCACCTCGGTCTGGTCAACTGAGTAAACAGAAGCAAGAACTGATTCAAAGAACTGTAGAAGAAAACAAAGTGAACTACATTGATAATACTGATGATGAAGATCCTGAGCTCCCTCCTGGTTTTGGCTAAAAATGTAATTACTTTTGTAAATCAATATTTTTTTTAATTTGCAAAAACAACAATTAATAACAAGGATGGTGTTTTTGTCAACAAATTACACGAAATTTTATTTTTGTTGATTTTTTTTTTCAAAAATACTAATTTAAAGGTTGCGACTTTTGGTCAGAAATAAAAAGCCGCATAAGCTCAAGAACAAAGAAATGGCGTCAATTCTAAGGTCAGTGGCAACGACTACAGCCGCCGTAGTCGCTGCGTCTGCGTTTCCCATCGCGATCGCGTTTTCTTCTTCTTCTTCTTCTTCCTCCACCAACCCTAAATCTCAATCTCTCAATTTCTCCTTCCTAAATCGATCGTCTCCACGTCGCTTTGGGCTTTCTCGAAGCTTCGTTAGCTCTCCCATGGCGACCGTTGTCGATTCTGATCGTAATCTCCGACAGGTTTGGTCAAAATATTCAGACTTTTGAGTTACCCTCTTTCCAATTTTAGGTTTTTCACTTTCCTAATTCGATGATTTAGTCTTTAAGTAGCTGAATTTTTTTTTTTCTCAGGAGGATCGAGTCATGCCTCAGCTTCTTGTAAGTCTTTCTCTTTTCTATATGGATTTCAGATATCATCTTCAATTTCTGATCAGTTTATACAACAGAATCGGATTTAGCTACTGAGAATTTATGTTGTTGTTCCCAGACTGAGTTTATGGTGGATATGAAATGTGAGGGTTGTGTTAACGCCGTGAAGAACAAGTTAGAAACTATTGAAGGTAGTGTATAGGAGATTGTAGTTTATGTTCTGTTTTGGATTATGATTATACTTTGGTGTTGCTTATCATGTGTAATTGAAAGAATTTGATCTTGAAAAAAGGGATTGAAAACGTGGCGGTGGATTTGCCTAACCAAGTTGTGAGGATACTTGGATCTTCCCCTGTGATGGCTATGGCTCAAGCTTTGGAGCAAACCGGTCGAAAAGCTCGTTTGATTGGACAAGGTGTTCCTCAAGGTTAGATATCTCTTCTCAAGGTCACTTCGTGTTTCGTTTTTAAGATGAGCAGTTTGAACATCAATAGAGGGAAGATATCTTGTATCATTTAGATTGGATTTTTATCATTTATGTGAAGTTTCAATTCTCAAATGAAGTAAACAAGATCAGAAGCATTACGTTTCGACAACTTTTCGAGCTTTGATACACTGCCTTTACTTTCTCTATTTCTTTAGACAGTATTGAATTTGAGGATTTTACCGTTTCAGTTTCATCGATAACCTCTTTTCTCATTTACTTTTACTTTGTGATGTGTTGGCAGATTTCTTAGTCTCAGCTGCAGTAGCGGAGTTCAAAGGCCCTGAGATCTTTGGGGTGGTCAGATTTGCTCAGGTCAGTATGGAGCTTGCTAGAATCGAAGCCAACTTTACCGGTTTGTCTCCCGGAAACCACAGCTGGACTATCAATGAGTTTGGAGATCTCACGAACGGAGCAGCCAGCACCGGGAACTTGTACAATCCATTTCAAGATCAGACCGGCACAGAGGTTTGTCTAGCTCACTTTTTAAACATAACAATCATCACAATGCTCCAAAAATTCAATATCATTTTGGTCCTTTTTCTTCTGTCAGCCGTTGGGCGACCTGGGAACACTAGAGGCAGACCAAAACGAAGAGGCGTTTTACTCGGGAAAGAAAGAGAAGCTCAAGGTTGCGGATCTTATTGGGCGAGCCGTCGTGGTTTACAAGACGGAGGATAATAAGTCAGGCCCCGGATTGACCGCTGCAGTAATCGCTAGAAGCGCAGGAGTTGGAGAAAACTACAAAAAGCTTTGTACTTGTGATGGTACTGTCATTTGGGAAGCTACAAACAGCGATTTCGTTCCCAGTAAGGTTTAATAACAATTGTGGAATTTACAATTCTGAGACTTGTATTGGATCAAAATTTGAGTTTTGTCTTGAAACAGCCGAAGCTTTTTTATATTGTGTACCAAACTCTTGTGTGTAGTGTGTAACGAATTAACCGTTGAAATTGAGCTCGCCTCGGAATTTGATCAGTGTAGTTTGTTTTTAGATCGGCTAGTGCTCAACAGGTTTCGTGGTGTAGTTGGTTATCACGTCAGTCTAACACACTGAAGGTCTCCGGTTCGAACCCGGGCGAAGCCATTTGATCTTTTAATTATTGACCAAATGTTTTGTTGTCAATTTTTTTTTGTATGGGTCCATGCAAATAGCTTTAGCTCCATTGTTATTGGGTCCACTAAAATTGGGTCGCACATGGAAACAAATGGTTCTTACAACAGTCTAGTCCACATAATTTATCTAGTAAACTTAGGAACTATTTTTTTTTTTTGGGTCACATCGTAGGAACTATTTAAATCATAGAATTCCTGAATACAAAGAACATGTGATGTGCGATAAATATTCAAGTCTTAAATCATAATATGTATCTCTCTCTCTCACTGGCAGAAATAAACCATCCATATACAATGTTATTATATTCAATTTTATATAAGAAGAGTACAAACTTGCTTGTAGTATTAACAAAATTTAGACAGAAAAAGTTACCATCAAACTTTAAACTTCTTATATAAATTAAACCGTAAGGTCCGTAACATGTGTGTGTTACTAATATTTTTTCTGGTAAATAACATTTCTTCTGTTTTTTTTTTTTTTTTTTGAATTGAACATTTCTTCTGTTTAAGTATACAACAAGATGGTTCAACGAAAGAAAAATGCTTTCACATTGTTATATTGTGATGTTAATTATATAATTTGTATGCCTGAATACGTACTTAATCTGAATGTATTCAAGTTCAACCAATAACATTTAATAGACTGAGACGCAATGAGTAATATACAAATGCGATTTCACATTTCTAATTTATATCCTAGTTACAAAAATGATAATCGAGATCGGCCAAACGGGAATGAGATGTTGGATTGGCATTCAGTCCTTTCTCAATTCCAAGTTGCGGATGATGATAATCGAGATGAGTCAAACCGGAATGACATGGTTGATTTGCATTCAGTTCTATCTCAACTCCAAGGCTTGTTACTCAACTCCAAGACTCAGTTACGGCCTTGACTAGTGCTATCAAAGAGAGTTTTGCAAATGTATTTCTTTTAAATAAGTATTGTATGGAGGTTTTGGAGGTTTTACACATATTAAAAAAAAACAATAAATGGATAATAATAAATGTATTGATTTTTGCAATAAACAGTTTTCAAAAACTTTCAACCAATAATATTTCAATAAATGCGTAGAATACATAAAAATATATATCTTTGTGAAACAAGTCTATTTTGTAAAACATTTATCTTTTAGGAACGCAAGGAGGGAGTAATATGCTGTTAAATATTTCATTTAAATAAGTATTGTTTGTTTTATAATATGTTGTGTATTTGTTAAACAGAATCAGGGTCCGTTGGAGAAGCTTATAAAAGACAGGGACGAATTGTCAAATCTGGTACTTGTAATTGCCAGTTTGTCGTCGGTGTCTACTTTTTTCACGCCACCTGGGGGACTCGACTCAAATGGACATATCCACTTCAGAGACACATTATTGTTCCGTATGTACTATGTCTTGTTCCGTATGTACCATGTCTTTGCAGGCTGACCTTTGCGGTGTCATTTGCCAACCTCAGCCTCCTCCACAAACCTTTGGAGGAGCAAAAAGAGAAGGCATTGAAGGGGTTGAGGAAGAGGATGAAAATCGCTAGGGCTTTGTTGTGGATCGCTACCGTCGTCTTCTTCATCGCTTTCGTGCTTGGTTTCTGGATCGTCTACCCCGATGAAAACCCGGTTGATCCCGTAATGCTTAGAGCCAATATCTGGCCTAGGTGGTTTACCCTAGGTTTAGCTGTCGTTAAAGTGGCTCCAACTATGGCCATTGTTTACAACTGCCGTGTCGAGGCCTACCTGTTTCTTTAGTTGTTTATTCCGAGTAATAAGTCTTGTGATTTATTATTGTTGTTGTTGT
This sequence comes from Arabis hirsuta, assembly GCA_964056655.1. Taxonomy (NCBI): domain Eukaryota; kingdom Viridiplantae; phylum Streptophyta; class Magnoliopsida; order Brassicales; family Brassicaceae; genus Arabis; species Arabis hirsuta. Next base: position 6,336,545 of record OZ053307.1, on the reverse strand, counting down.
ATTGTTGTTTGTTGTTGAGTTTTTTTTGTGGTTTCTTTTTTATTATATAACTTTGGGTTTAGTTGTTCATTTAAAACCTTTAATAAGAAAGATCTTTCTGTGTAAAATCTGTCTTGCATTTCTCTTATATGGTCATAATCTCACAGATTTAGTCATAACATGTATTAGTATAACATTTAGACAAAGGATTTGTTTTGAACCGGTGAAGTTATTCTTCAATATGTTGTTTGATGCTACCGATATTTTGGGCGAGAACAGGACAATTGATGGTTAAGGAAGTGTATGGTGGGATTCGTTTGGAGATGGAGAGCTAAACTATACAAGAACTCATCTTTTTGAGCTGATGAACTCTATTGGTCTAATAATCTCCAACCTGACATTCTTGAATTCGCCGTTTTAGAACATTCATCCGTTTTATTGCAGGTCATCTAACTTCTCTCATCCAATTTGATGTCTGTTAATTTTCTCTTGGAATGTTCTCATATGGGGTCTTTGTCTGAACAGAGATGTTGTAAAGAATCTCAATATTTTGTCCCCTCTTGATTCTTCAAATACAAACGGAGTTGATCCAGAGAGTTTTCTTGCAAAAATGTTTAACCCCTAAAAACTCATACCCTCTAAACTAAATCCTAATATAACATAGTTAACCCAAACATAAATAACATAATAAGTAAATAATTTAGAAAAAGTAACATTTTTGTAAAACTTTGGAACAGATGACATTTTTAAAAATGACACTTCAAAAATGACATTTCTCAATTTTTCTTGAAATATGGGTTTTGTATTTGCCTTATGCTTACTTTGTGTACAATTATATCTTGTACTTTATTCTGTGGCGGATAGTACCTAATACTCTCTCTGTTTCATATTAGTTGTCATTCTACACTTAATTTTTTGTTTCATATTACTTGTCATTCTCCAATTTCAATACACATTTATGACTATTTTTTCCATTTTTATCCATATTTTTAAGTCTATTTACTACACATATCAAATAAAACAATGCATTAGTTAGGGGCAAAATATAAAATTTAATTATTTTCTTAATTTGTGTAAAAATCTCCAGAATCAAAATAATATAATTTTAATTTCAATTTTCAAAAAGGTTAGGATACTTTCGAAATTACATCCCCAAAATAAAATTTATACTATTACATAATTATATTTGAGTTTGAAATAAAGTACCAATGACTGAAATGCAACAAATACTTGAATACGAAGATAAGCTAGATTTGAAATTATCTAACCTAAACAATATAGTTACAGAGTTTATGATGGATTAGGGTAAAAGAAAAAATCAAGGTTAGTTTATTATACTATCAGAACATTCAATTTTTTCGACACGTGACTCTGGATAAAACCACATATAGTTGGTTCACGACTTCACGTCAATCTTTTTTCAGTCTAACACATTGAAAGTCTCCAGTTCGAACCCGGGCGAAGCCATTTTGATCTTTTAATATATTGACCAAATGTTTTAGATAATGTTTTGTTGTCAATTTTTTTTTTGTATGGGTCCATGCAGATAGCTTTAGCTCCATTGTTATTGGGTCCACTAAAATTGGGTAGCACATGGAAACAAATGGTTCTTACAACAGTCTGGTCCACATAATTTATTCTAGTAAACTTAGGAACTATTTAAAAATTTAAATCATAGAATTCCTGAATACAAAGAACATATGATGTGTGATAAATATTATACTCTTAAATCATAATATATACTGTATAAATATGTCTCTCTCACTGACAGAAATAAATAATCCATATACTATGTTATTTTATTTAATTTTATATAAGAAGAGTACAAACTTGCTTGTAGTATTAACAAAATTTAAACAGAAAAAATTACCATTAAACTTTAAACTTCTTTTTGGTAAAGATCAATACATATTTATTTGGTTTTTTTTTTATTATTGATAAAAGGTAGTTAGTTTGATGTGTTATGATAAATATATACGTAGACATCCATCATTCTAAGTTTCTTACTAAGCGACGTGTCGTAATCATTTATAATCATCATACATTGGATTTTGTCTTAAGTCGATTTACAAAATTAGACATTTCATTATTCATGGAATGCAAAATGACAGATAAAAGTTTGCTGGTCCTTCTAAGTCAAGATATCTCTTTCGTATTAGTTTACACACACAAACTCGTATGTAAATGCTTCCACCATATGTAAATAGATATCTATACATATCTCTATAGATGATTATTTTTAAGAGTTCTCTATGAACTTAAGTCTTCCATATATATTTCGTGTATGTATATATTAATATATATACATAACCATTTCCATTTGAGATTTTATCTCTACAAAATTAGAAACACTAGTGTACGATAAGAGTGTGGACCAATGTGATAACGAGAACATGAATTTTATTGACAGATCGATGCACGTCTTATAAAAATTAGACATATAATTTAAGATCATATCGTATTTCATGACTTTTGTGTTTCAACTTTCAGATTTGGATTCTTTTTCAACGTGGGACAATTTTCTTTTATGTTACTTTAATAAATATTTTTGTTTTCTATTTAATTTAATTAATATATATTTTTTAGGTTTTATACATTAACTTAATAAACAGTTAACAGTGTTACTAAACTTTTTCTGATACCGTTTATATTGTCAACGGTAAGTAAATTAATGTTATCGTTAATAGGATTAGTAAAAATCAACAATAAAGAAATTAATGTTACCGTTTTCTATTTATTTAGTAAGTCAAAATATGTAATTAATGATTATTATCATTTTTATTTACTTTTTTCTTATGGTGTCAGTTTTAACATGTCTCAGACTAATTCTCCGAACACTTCAAGATCTTACATGTCGAAGATGATGAGACTCAATATGAGTCGTTTTGGATATGGAAGTCCAGGGAACCAAAAAGATCAAAGAGACCCACATCCTCCTTCATGAGCCAATGGTTCTTTGAGCCGTAGTGGATCGGCTATGTTGATGTGTCGGTTGGGATGTGTCCCTAGTCCTAGGAGAGTTGTCGAGCCGAGAGTGGATCATAGCACTGATGTTAATCATATATATGGAACCAGTGTCGGAAATCAATAATGATGAAGAAATTCAAGAAGCCCAGAAAGATGGCAATCATGCAGAATCATTGCCGACTTTAGGAACTAAAGACGATGATGATAATCAAGATGACCCAAACGGAGATTCTACAATCCAGAATGAAATGTTGAATTTACCCTCAGTCATTTCTCAACTCTAAGGTTCAATTATAGTCTTAACTACGGCTATAACAAAGAATTTTGCAAAAGTAACACACAAAATTTTACTTCTAAATAATATTGTTGTGTATATTAATAGTTGTTAAAACAAGATCCCTTGGAGAAGCTCATAAAGGACATAGACGAATTGTCGAAACTGATTCTTGTAATTGCAAGTTTGTCGTCGGTGTCGACCAGTTTCACGTCTCTTGGGGGACTCGACTCAACTGGACATTCCGGTTCAAAGACACATTACTCTTTCGAATGTATCATGTATTTTTCCATGTCTGACATTCGCAATGTCGATTGCCAACATGCGCCTCCTCCACAAACCTTTGGATGAGCCAAAAAAAAAGGCATTGAAGGGGTTGAGAAAGAGGATGAAAGTAGCAGGAACTTTGTTGTGGGTCGCTATCGTTTTCTTTTTCATAGCTTACGTGCTCGGTTTTTGAATCGTGTACCTTGGCGAAAACCTTGCTGATCCCGTAATGCTTAGAGCCAATAGCTGGTCTAGGTGGTTTACCCTAGGTTTAGTTGTCCTTAAAGTGGCTTCGAGTTTTTGGCGATCGTGTATGGTCCTAATTTTTTTTTTAGTTGTTTATTCCTAATAAATATTGTGTTTTATTGTCTTGTTATTTGTTGTCGAGTTTTTTGTAAGGAATTGCTTGAAAAGATTCAGCAAAACATGTTTGATGTAGCTAAGCAAAAGATAAATGCTGATTGTGCAACTGTAAAGACTTGGGATGAATTTGTTGAATCACATAACGAGAAGAAACTCATTTTGGCTCTTTTGTGCGACAAAGAGGTAATGTCACAAAGACCGTACATTTTCGCAACAAAGGCCAGCCTTTACAAAAGTATACATTTCATTATGCGAAATGCAATGAGACAGATAAAAATTTGATGGTTCTTCCAAGTAAAGATAGTTCTTTTCATGTATAAATAGATAATTGTTGAAAAAATCCGTTGTTGAAAAAATTGATGGTTCTTCTGATTTGAGATCTTATTTATAGATTTTGAAATACTAGTATGCGATAAGAAAATGGATATGAACCGATGTGATATCGAGAAGATAGGTTTTATTGACAAATATCTTAAAAATTTGGACATATCATATTGTATAATACAAAAAATAAAATTCATGATATGTGTGTTTCAACTTTCATATTTTGATTCCTTTTCAATGCTGAACAATTTTTTTTTTTTTTGTATATTTTGTCAACGGACAATTTTTTATTTTATATTGATAAAAGCACTAATTTATTTTTCACCATGTTAGAACATCATTAATGGTGATATTTTAAGAGTGTCTTAAAGTGTAAATATGATTAAAAATTATTTATCGAAGTGAACTTTCTTAAAGTGTCTATGAAAAAGTTAATTGGGACGAACTTATTGAACCTTTTTCTTAGGATGTCAAACTTAATTTAATTTTTAAAAATTACTTAAAACATTCTTAAAGTGTTACTATTAAGAATGCTCTTATGTTTTTATTTCACATGAAGGATATTTTGGTCAAATCCACGTGATGCTAGTTGTTAAGTCTTTTTACATTTGTTGAAAGAAAAGTAGTACTTGTAATTGTTAAAGTCACCTAGCAAAATTATTACCTTGGAAATTAGCAATCGCATGCATGATCATCAGTCGGCAAGACGGCAAGTTCTGAAAATAGAAATAAATATTCTGTTCGTGTTTTGAATTTTTTTTTTTAATAAAAATTAATATTTTAGATTATTAAATAATATTTTCTGTAAATTTTAAAAAATATTAATTAAAAATATTTAAATTTTAAATTACTATTGATTAATATATATTGAAAAATAGTTAATTTAAAAAATAATACATTAATAATTTATAACTAATTATTTTTTAATGTGTGAAAAAGCCAAAACATCCATTTTTATGAGACAGAGGAAATAATATATAGAATGCAATAAAGAAGATATTTTGCAGAAAGTAGCACTAAATTTTGCGAAGAACATTGCATTCGATTGGCCAAGTCCACTTTTATGGAATTATAGTATATATTTATGTTTGATATTTTCACCAAAATTGGTAATTTGGTATTGACTTTTGATGACTTAATAGTAACTAGATAAACTAGATGATATCATATGCACATAAATTTAGATCACACATTTAGTCATTTTAATGACAAACTAAATGCGTGATTAATGCTGATGTAAAAGAAAAATCGCGTTATTACTTCACAGATCCGATTTGATTTTGGTACCTGTGACAACCTACATTAAAATGTACTATGGTCAATTGTAAAATATTTTTAAGATTTTAAACATGTTGACGTTTGACCCCAAAAAAAAAAAAACATGTTGACCAAAAAAATTCTATTACACCACAATTTAGATGATTCCATGGATTTTATCCGTCCACTGTTTAAATGTACAAAAAAATCATTAAAGAACTCATAAATATATATGATCAAACGCCACATTATAGTCAATTTCTTTTCGTTAACTAATTTTCTAAAACAAAAAGGCGAAACTTTGACCTAACCACAATATGTTTCTAAGAATAAATAATGCGTATTATTGCATTAGGGACAAGTATTAAAAACAAAACAAAAAGATGAAAGGAGACGTAATAGACGGCTAATAAATAAATTAGTGGGTCTTAATTTACTAATTAGGGGATGCGTCGTAGAGGATTACTTCCGTTGGATCTCAAAACATGGACCTACTACACTACCGACACTTCTCTGACTCAGGCTTGGACTCCGAACACAAGACTTCGAATCTTAAATTTAATTTTCTTAGATTTCTTTTTTTTTTTTTTTTAAATAAAACAATTCCCTCCAACTATCAGATCCAACGGCTGATATCAAACTAAAACCTTTACATCTAAATCTGAATCTCCACTGTCCGATTCACATTCATTTTCTTCTTCTTCTTCTTCTTCCTCTCACTCTCAGATCTCAAAAAAACCACAAAAGAAGATAAAAACTCAAAACTTTCTTCTCTCTAACAGAACAAGAAACAGAGACTATTTATTAAAAAAATGGTGGAAGCTCAATCATGGACGACACGGCGGATGAGCAACCCGAGATTCGACGCCGCCGGAACCGCCGTACCAACCGTCATAGACATCCCCGGAACACCACCACACTCTTCAGCTTCCTCAACCGGAAAACCCTTCTTCCTCACTTCACCAACCGTATCTCCGTCAGTTCTCACGGCGGCGATAATCGCAGCCTGGTTCGGTTCAAACATCGGAGTCCTCCTCCTGAATAAATACCTCCTCTTCTACTACGGTTTTCGCTACCCGATCTTCTTAACCATGACGCACATGCTATCTTGCGCCGCTTACAGCTCCGCCGTGATCAACATCGCCGGGATAGTGCCACGTCAGCATATCTTATCTCGCCGGCAGTTTCTAAAGATCCTATCTTTATCGGCGATATTCTGTCTCTCCGTCGTGTGTGGGAACACTTCGCTGCGTTACATTCCGGTTTCTTTTAATCAAGCGATCGGAGCAACGACGCCGTTTTTCACCGCCGTCTTCTCTTTTCTTATTACATGTAAAACAGAGTCCACCGAAGTTTACTTAGCTCTGCTTCCGGTCGTCTCCGGCATCGTTCTCGCTTCTAACTCTGAACCTTCTTTTCATCTCTTTGGTTTCCTCATCTGTGTCGCTTCCACCGCCGGTAGAGCTCTCAAATCCGTCGTCCAGGTATGAGAATTTAACCGTAAACCGGTTTAACTTTCTTCAATTTCCGGTTTGGTCTCAGTAGAAACCGAAGATTGCGTCGAATTCGGTTTTATTACAACAATTTTCTCTTAAATCTGTAAGAAATCCAGAGGATTTGGAGTTCGAGTTTGAATCCGGTTTGTACTGAATTGAGTTCGAGTTTGATCTATGTTTTCTCGGTTTGGTTTGGTTTAATCGAAATGTATGTGTATGTGCAGGGGATTATTCTGACGTCGGAATCAGAGAAGCTACATTCGATGAATCTTTTGCTTTACATGGCTCCAATGGCAGCTTGTATCTTACTACCATTTACGCTTTACATCGAAGGAAACGTATTAAGGATCCTAATCGAAAAGGCGAGGACGGATCCATTGATCATCTTCTTGCTTGCCGGGAATGCAACAGTTGCATATTTAGTAAATTTGACGAATTTCTTGGTGACAAAGCACACAAGTGCTCTCACTTTGCAGGTTTTGGGAAACGGAAAAGCCGCGGTGGCTGCCGGAGTTTCGGTTCTGATATTTAGGAATCCGGTGACGGTGATGGGGATTGCCGGATTTGGAGTCACGATTATGGGAGTGGTTCTTTATAGCGAAGCTAGGAAGAGGTCCAAATTGCTTAACCAGAAATGAAAAGTGAGAAAAAGATATTGGAATTAAAACCGGTGAAGTAATTTTTAATTTTTTACTCTATTTCTTTTTTCATTTGGTTTCTTTGATTCTTTGGAATTCTGCTATTGTTTTGAACCGGTTTGGTTCGGTTTGAGAGGGGGAAATCAATTTAATTGTAAATGGTTGAGATTGGGGAAAAGAAAAGGGATATATATATATATATGTAACAAAAGTGAAAAGGTAGGGGGAAGAATTTAAAGAAATAAGATTTGTATCTTTCTTTTTTATTTTCTTACCAAAGTTATCGAAACATAGAGAGGACAAAAGTTAGAAACAATAAATTTCTTTCCAATTCACTGGAATTCTTCTGTTTGGTGGAATCGCATTGTTTATCTGGTTGGTTAAATTTGCACATTATTTCACTTTGTTCTTTTTTGGCAACTTGCTCTTTTTAATTTTTCTTTTTGGCAACTTGCTCATTATTTTTTACTTGTGACATATTGATCTACAGATTCATTGTAATTCTTATAACGATTTGGAATTTACCATTTTGATCTAGAAACTGGTGAGCTTAGCTTGGGAGTTTGTTCTTTGTATTTTTCTTTTTTCTGAAAAATAGTTTGTTCTTTGTTACCAAAAAAGTTTGTTTTTAATTGAATGTTATAGGTATATTTTACGTTCCCTTTTTTTATTTATTTTACGATAATTCTATGCAACTTTTTCGTTGGTTACTACTATAGCTGAAGAATCAGATTATACTCGGTTGAACCAAACGTGACAACCAAATTTAATTAGTATTAAATATGTTTGATGATAAGATGTTGATGTTTTGCCTAATGTAGGTTAAGTTTATCATTACTTGTCAAGGTGTGTTCAAATATAGTTAACCATTTTAAGGTGTTAACACTACTAAATAATTTAGGCTTCTATATAATTAATACTACTGTTATGTTACATGTTTCATTTCATATAGAATGTAAATAAATCCAAGTTGTGGTATCATTCTCATAATTGCATACCATATGTATAAACCTACCGAGAGAGAGAGAGAGAGAGATAATGACAGCTTATGTGAGTTTGTCATTTGGTCCAATCCATACGAGGCTATTAATTGATTTATTTGTATCTTTCTGTGTCTCATTGATTCAAAGTTTTTTTGTTTGTATAAAGGTAAAATTAAAGCAAAACAGGGACCAAATTCATGAAAAAAAAAGAAGAATATATGCTATTCTGATTTCTTTACATATATTTGATGCTTTTACAAAAAAAAAAACATATATTTGGTGCTCACTTTTTTTTTTTATTCATTTCCAGAATGTTGTATGCTACTTGTATCTTACCGGAATATATAGCGTATTTGTTTGTATTAATGCGTCGATTAACAATTCGGATTTAAATCTAAAATGTACATTTGAGTTGTAGATGAAATAAAACTTTATACTAATGTTATTTTACTAGTGCAATCATTTCATATTAAATCCGAATTTTGAATGTTTACCAATTTCTTGATATCAAAACCTATTCCTCTAACTGACTTCTTGACACTTTTCATCAAACCCAAAAATGAATTGATCAAGTCTTTAAAAGCCAAACGTTGTAGTTTTTGCTTTGAATATATCTACTAAGCCACCTCAAAATTCACATAGTAGTTAAATTAGTGTAGGTTTTGGTCAATCCAATCAAAATTACTAAAAAAGATGCGAGATTTCAATTATTCAAACCTAAGGATTTACTCAGAAGTCAGAACCAACACGATTTCGAGATACAATTTTAACCAAACTAAAGGAGCAAACAGAAACCGAACCGGTCCAACTTAACCGATTTTCAATATTTGTTTTGAAGACAGAAAAAAAAGCAAATGTAAGTAAATGGCATATTGATTTTGGTTTGCATTTGAGTCTCGTGACTAATGGAACGGCCTTTTTATATATTTTTGCTTTCTTTCTTTCATCGTCTTTCTTTTTCCAAATTGTTTGGATCGAAACACTTTCACGAGAAACCCTCAGAAATTTTCCGGGAAAGTATTGGTTCACATATTCACACCATTCACCAAGCTTTCTCGTGATTTCTTCTTCTTCTCTTTAACCACAAACTTTGCTTTTAAACTTAAAAGTCCATTGTATCTCTCTATATACATCAACATGTTTGCTCGCATTGAAGAGAAGAAAATATTTTCTCTTGCGTTTCAAGTATCGAATTTCTTGGATCAATGGAACGGAAGCAATCGATGTCTCGTTCGAATTTCGCCGACATCAATGAAGTTGGACCAGAAGAAGATGCCGAGCAAGAACCGCAACAGCAAGAGAACAACAAAAGATTTGCCGATTACAAAGGACCAAACCGAGGGAGGCAAAGGCCATACCGAGGAATAGGTAGACAGGTTTCGCTAGAGACGGGTTTCTCGGTGCTCAACAGAGAATCTAGAGGAAGAGAAGACAAAAAGAGTTTACCAAGGAGTGGTCGTAGCTTTGCCGGGTTTGAAACAAGGGGAATCATCAATGGTGGAGATGGTCGGAAAGCGGATTTCAGTATCTTCAGGACCAAATCGACGCTGAGCAAGCAAAACTCTCTCTTGCCTTCTGTTATAAGGGAGAGAGACATTGAGAATTCTTTAAGAACTGAAGATGGTGAGACCAAAGATGAATCTATAAATGCAAATGTTTCTGCAGGAAGATACTTTGCTGCTCTTAGAGGACCTGAGTTAGATGAAGTCAAGGTAACAACTTCTACTTCTTCTCTCTCTCTCTCTCTCTCATTCTTCTTCAGTTCACAGCTTAGTAAGGTCCAATTGTATTCATTTGCAGGATAATGAAGATATTTTGCTTCCAAAAGAGGAACAATGGCCGTTTCTTCTAAGGTTCCCGATTGGATGCTTCGGTATCTGCTTAGGACTTAGCAGTCAAGCTGTCTTGTGGCTTGCTTTAGCGAAAAGTCCCGCTACAAACTTCTTACACATCACACCATTGATAAACTTAGCTGTATGGCTCTTGTCACTAGTAGCCTTAGTTTCTGTCTCCTTCACTTACATACTGAAATGCATCTTCTACTTCGAAGCTGTCAAAAGAGAGTATTTTCATCCGGTTCGTGTCAACTTCTTCTTTGCTCCTTGGGTGGTTTGCATGTTCCTAGCCATCAGCGTACCTCCTGTGTTCTCATCAAACCGACAATCCCTCCATCCCGCAATTTGGTGTGTTTTCATGGCTCCTTATTTTTTCCTTGAGCTAAAGATTTACGGGCAATGGCTTTCCGGAGGGAAAAGACGACTCTGCAAAGTCGCAAACCCATCTTCTCATCTTTCTATCGTAGGGAATTTCGTCGGGGCCATCTTAGCTTCAAAAGTTGGATGGAATGAAGTAGCTAAGTTTCTATGGGCAGTCGGTTTTGCACATTACCTAGTTGTGTTTGTAACACTATATCAAAGGCTTCCCACAAGTGAAGCTCTGCCTAAAGAGCTTCACCCTGTCTACTCTATGTTCATAGCGGCCCCGTCAGCTGCAAGTATCGCTTGGAACACAATCTATGGCCAATTCGACGGATGTTCAAGAACATGCTTCTTCATTGCACTCTTCCTATACATTTCCCTTGTAGTACGGATCAATTTCTTCACGGGGTTTAAGTAAGTCCATCTAAGGTTTATCTATAATTTCTTGGTTTAATATGTATTGATGCAACTAATTGGCTAAGGGATGTACAGGTTTTCAGTGGCGTGGTGGTCATACACTTTCCCTATGACAACAGCATCAGTAGCAACAATAAAGTATGCAGAGGCAGTACCCGGTTACCCGAGCCGGGCTCTTGCGCTCACTCTGTCCTTCATTTCCTCGGCGATGGTCTGTGTTTTGTTTGTCTCCACGCTTCTCCACGCCTTTGTCTGGCGAACTTTGTTCCCAAACGATCTTGCAATCGCTATTACAAAGAGAAGACTTACCAGGGAGAAGAAACCTTTCAAGAGAGCCTATGACTTGAAGCGCTGGAGCAAGCAGGCTCTGGCAAAGAAAATATCGGCAGAAAAAGATTTTGACGCCGAGGAAGAATCGCGCCACTGATGCAAAATCATGGATAACAAAATGATCTTTCAGATCGAAATAATAGTCAAGAAAGACATTTAGATATAGAGGCACAAGTAGGTGAGCAAGCTTATTGTATGTATCTCCAGAAGCATGTTTAATAATAATATTACGTCGATAATAGAGCACTCAAAATCACATTCATTCACACTCCACAGCAAGCTGAAGAAGAGATCACACGAAAAGGAAATGACAGTGTGACATCAATCAAACAGGCAAAGAAATGGTCCTCTGGTTTGCTAAGTTGGTCTGTGGTCGGAGATCCCATGAAGCAGAATGTTGTGTTTCCTCAGGTTTAATAAAAGGCAGAGTGATCTCATTGATCATTAATTCTCCACAGAACGGGCATTCGCTGGCAATAGCATCATCTAGCTCTGATCGAAGCTGCCTCATGGTAACGAAATTATGTCAAGCCACTGAGTAATGTCAAGATAGATAAAAAAGGAAAACGAAAATTAAAACAAATGTCCTTACCTTGTCTGCAGTAGTTGTGCTAGTTATGGGTTCATCAGATCGATTACCGTTTATATCCCTCCGGGTTTCGCTACCAAGCAATGTCAGCTGCTTCTGAAGATCGAGTATATGCTCGGCCTAAACACATTTTTTGGAAAACCAATCCAAAATAAAATCCCAATTTCAACATTGGATAATAAATTCCTGAGATTTATGTAATGCTGTAAAAGTAGAATTAAGAACTAAGCTACAGGTAAAGTCAATATTTCCTATGGTAGTTTCATCATAGCACAAACTCTAGAACACCTGAATATCGCTAAAATTTGCAGTATCTAATACGCAGAGGGAACTCATAAGAAGATCTCATGGTTCGAGACTTACTTGCTCTTCGTGCGCACAGCTTGTGACGTGTGTGATCAGACACTGTGCATGGAAAGAGTGCCCACAAGGAAAGACATAGAAAGGAGCCAATGGTCCAGCTGAAGAATATCCCTGGGCCATTCTGAAATCCCCAGTCATCATCAAGATTTTACGTTTACAAACCTGGTAATACATTGAAAAGGATAAGTTGTGCAGGTGATTTTGGTGCTTCATAAAACTTGATTCGTATCTATATATATGTGTAGACGCTAGATAAAGGCTATTCAATCTCAGGATGATCATACCCCGCATTCCTCGTCACGGTCGATTACAGCATATCTTTGAGTTAGTGCACTAATATCATTTCTAATGTTATCTGCACCACGTGTGGCATCATTCATCTCCTCTTTCAATTGTTCTATCTGCTTGTTGTAATCTTCGAGAGATGAGCAAATCGCTTCCTGCACAAGGATATTGAAGAAGATACTGAGAGAGCAAAAGAAACTTGTCTGGCCCAAGACAGCCTTTTTGTGTGACTAACCTTGAAGTCATCAATTAAGGCAAAGTCCGGAAAGAATGGCAAAATATCTTCAATCTTTAGAAGGCCATCAGTTTCCTTGAGAAAGGCAATCGCTTTCCTTATGTTTTCCCTTTTAGCTCCCTTTTCCTGCTTGACGACATGCTTTGCAACCATCAGCCACAGCTTCTTTCTCAAGTCTTCATCATCTTCAACCTTATCAGCCTCGGCCATAGCAAGTTCTGGGTCAATCTGTAAAACAGAAACCATTTTCAACCACTACCGTAAAAAAGTTTGGATTAAAATTCTCAACCAACCAAACGGTCTGAGACAAATTGGAATCATAAGTTTTGTCACAAAATATCATAATCTAAAGATCACGCATAGAAAACGGAAGTGAATAATACTTGATTTTTGATGTTATGGAATTGTTACCTGAAGAGCAAGGGCCACTGCCTCTTCATGCATAGACATCATGCTGTATATATGGACACAGGCACGAGTTCTCTTTTCCTTGAGACATAGACGCAACGCATATTTGGGATCGTAGAAAAATTCAGGGCCGTTCTCCCGTCCTTTCCCAAATTTGCATTGCAGGAAACGGAGGAGGGCACTATCATCTTCCTAATTGGATATACAAAAAAAAAAACCATTCTGTCTCACTTTAGTATACTCTTGTTATAATCTTACAGGTGGAAAAGGAGAGAAATACGACAGTAACCATTAATGTTGCTTCTCGTAAGTAAAGGCTTCTAACGTTTTAGGGACTAAATCAAAGAAAATTTATCGAAGGGAACCAACCAAACCTGCTTAGCATATAATGAGAGAAGTAAATTGTGAATCCCTGGGTCCTCGTTATGCAAACGGTGGACGCAAAACTCAAGATATTTTATGACTTCATGTGTCTCGTTCCTGCATTTTGATTTGCGGAGTTATTGGTGAGATTAATAACAGAACGAGAATGGAATATAATTGCGAAGTGGGCCATTACTTTGCATGAGGTTCGCTTGAGTAACGCATCATTGCAGTAATTAGTCTCCTCGGGTTAAGATTTTTGTTGGCCATCCATGCCTCCACGGTTTCATACGCATCAAGCATGATAAGGTCTGGCGCAAATTTATACTGAAATGTGCGTACTATATTATAGTTTCAGGCCGAAACAAAGATTGAGACTACACTATTTTAAAAGATCCTGGTGTAACTTTTTACACACCTGAAGCTCATCTGAAACTAAAGATTTCTGGAGCACCTCCAATGCTTTCTTTGCTTCCCCTTGCTAATGGATAAAGAAAAAAACTCATAATGTAAACTGAACAAGTCTAAGCAAGATATTATAATTACGTGGATCAATCAATAAGAGAAAACTTATCACGCCCTTCACCTGAATATAATGGTGAACCACGATTTCATACTGCTCCTTCAAGTTTGCAAAATATACCAATTCTTCAACCCGACCATAACTAAAAGAAGAAAAAAAACGAAATAAAAAAAGACAGAGAAGAAAGGTGGTGTTTGATACTGCAGGAAAGATATCCTAGGAGATGTACTTAAAACAGTCCTTAGGAGAATAGCTTATTCCCAAAAATAATACACACCATAAAGGTCCAAGTGCTCACTGGCTTAAAGATGGATTTAAATACATTGCCTTGGCCCTTGGATACTTGTGCAACTTACCTTTCCAGAAGTTTCATTGTGGTTGCCTCATCCAATACATCCTTGCAGTCGCTCATGAAAGCACGGAATTCTTGAATGACTGAGTGATACTCTGAGTTACGATTTTCTATAGCAGTGTCATCTTCCAAAAGCAGCCGGTTTATCTAAATCCGCATTCAAAAACCATGAAACAGGGAAATTAGATACAAAGACTTGGAAAGTAAACGAAAAGCAAATCAACAAGAGGAACCATGACACCAGATCAACGAATTAAAAAGACCTTTTTAACGAGTTATAAAAATAACAGAAGTATCTAACGTTTATTGAAAATAAGAAATATCCAGATATGTGTTTACTGAGAAGTGAGAACAGAGAATGAAAGGTGCATAGAAGCAAAAGCTAAACCTTGTCCAGATACAACTCAGTTGCCCATGTTGATATCATTGTTATTTGGCATTTATCATCCTTTGAAAGAGTATCAAGCTTATGCAACAGGAATGTTCTCAAAGCTTCCTGCAATCACATAAGGATTAAAAGGCACTGAATATTCAAGCCCACATGCACAACACATTTTTCTCTCCTGAAGCACGCACGGGAATAGAGATTTGATGTTTGGTGAAGAGTTTTCTATATGGTATATATTTAAAACTAGCAAAGATACTAATGTAAACGTTTACCGGTTCGTTGATACTAATAAACTTCAAAGTGACCTCCTCAAAAGATATTACATAATTGATCTGCAAAGAAAACATTTAACCATGTTAACAATGAATTATATTATGTAAGAATAAAGTAAAACAAAGGGACTAGAAAGTACCTTGGCATAGAATGATGCTGCTCGTAGATATTCCTTGTCGGTGAATGCAGCTTCTGCCTACAAGAGATGGTGTTCAAGTCATACATAATATAAACCAGAGGGATTCATTCAGCCAACTGTATCTATGCAGGCATGACTGGTACGGCATGAGAAGCAGCGTCCCATTAACTTTACTGATGGTAAAGGACATCAAAGGTCACCTGAACTAAATAAACTTGGTCTCTCTGGAGAGGGTCACGACAGTTTGCTAAAGCTGCAGCATAAACTTTTAAGTCTAAGTAAACCTTCCACATATCTCTGCTTTCGTCAATCACAGAAACCTAGAGAAGATATCCAAAGCTCAAAATGAGAAGAGAAAGCACAGGAAATCAAAGAAATTTACTCAAGTAGTTAATTCTGATCATTATAAACGAGTAAAATCCAAATACCAAAACAGACCTGGAAGATCGAATTCTGATCATACGCATAATAAAGGCCCGCAGAGGCATCACTGCAAAGTCCAATTATGCCCCTCGAAGCTGAATCTGCTGTTATATCAAACTGGAGCTCTTCAATGATTTGTTCACTTATCCGATTCACAACCTACCCACACATTTAAAGAGTGCGGGAACCAGAAAGTAAGAACACTAATTAAACAAAACATACGTAGCCAGATCAAACTGTATACATGCAACGAGGAATGTATCAACTCCATGTGTCCAAAACATACCTTAACCTTATTCCCAATAAGAAGCAAGAAATGAAACTCTGAGAGGGCCATTGAACTAGGCTTAACTACTTCACTGCCATCACTCAGTTTTGAGTAGTCCAAGAGCGCTTTGCTCTCCACAAAGTTCTCATCACCATTTGGATAACTATCAACAAGTTTCTATTAAATTACAGAATGAAAACCAAAAATATGAAAGCAGGCAACAAATACAAAGGTATCAGCAATAAATTCAGAGCAGCATCGGTACTGTCATTCTACCTGTGCTGAGCTCCAAAATTTAGGCCACCATGATAAATTCCTGTTCCTGAAAGCCATGCAAAATGCACCGCTCTTCGTTGCTTTATAAAGAAATGTAGTTCACTGAAAGACAACAAACATTATACGTTAAGAGAGCAGAGTTTACGCTTTGTGATTTTTGCAAAATGAGGCACAGGTAATTCAAGCACTTGCCTGTTTGGTATTTCACCAGGAAGTTCCATAAAATGAACTGCACGTTCTTTATAACTAGCAAAAACAGACTGGAAGTAAACGCTTAGTAATTAGGAAAGCTAATTCACAATTTCAGGAAATCATAGATATGAAAGCAGCAGGATCTGAACAACGAAAGGTTGGATCCAAACTTTTTGATGTGATATTTGAAGGGATGAACAATCAGGTTTCACCTTTGAAGCCCAGCCAGAGGGAATATATTGATCTTATCACTATTCCATAAGTCTCCAATTCGATAATATCATGGACCTTACACTTAATCTCCTATGCTACCATTTCATTTTCATGATTATAAGATCCAAAGCAGAAGTGATCACATAGCAGAACAGAGTTTAGCTTACTTCCAATGTTCCAATCCCGGTGAACGAATAGAGTCGAGTAGGAGTTACAGCCATCACATAGTACCTCATTCCACTGCTTATGCTGGCTGCTTCCATCTAACACATTTGTTTCAATAAAAGACAGTGACTGGAATAATAAATCAGAGGAACAAAACATGGTTTAATCGCAGAGACTAATTCTAACCGAGGATAAAACTTTTCAACTTATCAAAAATTCATTCAGGCTTATCAAACCCATTGAATCGAACAAAAGAACCACAACTAAAAACTTAAATATCTACATAAACCACAAGTTCTATCAACAAAAGTAACATATTTCCCATTATAGCTTCAACTTAAAACAAAACGGTAGTACCTGCAAAGCCATGAAGGCCTCGGGAAGTTCTTCTAATTCAAACAAAAACTTGATGTACTTCTCTCTCTTGTCCTTCTCATCCACAGCCATCTCAAACAGCTGCCCATCGTGAGTGCCCAGAATGATCTCTTTAGTAGAAACTGAATTCAGTGAAAGACAAAACAAAATCAATATCCATGTAAAAAGATTCACCAAAACAAAAGAATCACTCTCATATAAACACCAAAAGCATAAACCTTCTGTTATCTGTTGTCTGTTCCAAGCCACAGCATTAACCAATAAACCTTTCAAGCGGCTCAACACACGCGGCTTAGGCCATTTCGCATGAGTATAAAAAGTTTCAGCTCCTCCAACACCAGTCACTGTAGCAATACAATGGCTACCACCAGGATCAACAAAAACCTTGTGAATCGATTGCTCCCCAGTTCGACCAACAGAGAGATCAATATCTATAACCAAAAACAACAAAGATTTGTCATGAACTGATACTTTTCTAATACTGAAGTAACAAATTAAGGATTATACCATAAGAATTCCCAACTCCGAAATCATGCCGGATAATCCATCCTTTACTTGTACCCAGAACGATTACATCATTTCCAGCAGCCATACATGTAATCATACCACGATTCTTCGAGGCATATCTCTCGAGAAGATCAACTGAAAACACTTGCCTTCCTTGATCCATCTCTTCACCCTCGTAATCAAAAACTGCACAAAACGACTAATCGAACTTTTTATCCAGATTTTGAGCTTTTGACCACGAAGAAAAATCATCAGAATCAATTCGGGTTCTGAAAATCGCAGAATAAACAAACACATTGGGTTTCTGCATTACTTTCAACAATCGGAATCGTTACCTCCGCCGGAGATCTGATCGGCGACCAGAATAGTCGGTCCCGGTACTCTCTCTCTCTCTCTTTCTTCCAAAACGATTGAATCAAAGCCGACTCACTAATACAACCAAAACGGTAGCGTTTTGGATTTAAAAAAAAAGGAAAATTGTTTTAAACAAAAAAAAACAGAATGTTGAACCGAGTTAACCAGATGGTGAATCTTAGCCAAATCGGTTCCATTGATTGAATTGAACAAATCTCAATTGGAATTGCAATGGTTAACGTGGAGATTCTGTATCTCCGACACATGTACCTAAAGGTTGCATTTTTCTAACGAGAGAGAGAGAGACAAGCCCCCAAATCAGAAAGCCACCTTCGTGCCCTAAGGAAAAATAAGTGAAGAAGAAATGATACATAGATTGATCCCTCTCAATCGGAAAGCGTTCACATTGGTTCAGAATCGTTTCCATGAGACAGATACTCTGAGAAATGCTTTATTCCATAGCCCATTCGTGTTCTTGTCTTGCTCCTTTTCTTCTAGTTTCAGCGATAGAAATCTCTCTTACAAAGAGAGGTTGAGAAGTGGGATTGTTGATATTAAGAAAGATGATGCTATTGCTCTGTTTCAAGAAATGATTGGGTCTCGTCCTCTTCCTACTCTCGTTGATTTCAGTAGATTGTTTACTTTAGTTGCCAAGACGAAACAGTATGATCTCGTGTTAAGTCTCTGTAACCAAATGGAATTTCAGGGGATTGCGCATGACCCCTACACTCTGAGTATTATGATCAATTGCTTCTGCCGGCGCCGGAGACTCGGTTTTGCTTTCTCTGCTGTGGGGAAGATCATGAAACTTGGGTTTGAGCTTAACACAATCACGTTTTCAACTTTGATAAACGGATTGTGTCTCCAAGGTAGAGTTTCTGAAGCTGTTGCGCTGGTTGATCGAATGGTAGAAATGAGACATAGACCCAATCTCATTACGCTTAGCACTCTGATCAATGGACTATGTCTCAAGGGTAAAGTGTTTGAAGCAATGGGTTTAATAGATCGAATGGTGGAAAATGGCTGTCAGCCTAATGAAGTTACCTATGGACCGGTTTTACGTATAATGTGTAAGTCCGGGAAAACTTCCCTGGCCTTGGATTTGTTCAGAAAGATGGAAAAAGGAAAGATCAAGTTCGAAGTAGTAACATACAATATTGTTATCGATGGTCTTTGCAAAGACGGGAGATTTGACGATGCACTCAACCTTTTCAATGAAATGGAAATGAAAGGGATCAAAGCAGACGCTTTTACCTACAACACTCTCATAGGAGGCTTTTGTAACGCCGGTAGATGGAATGATGGTGCACAGCTGCTGAGGGATATGATCACAAGGAAAATCACCCCGGACGTCATCACTTTTAATTTATTGATTGATAGTTTTGTGAAAGAAGGGAAGCTTCTAGAGGCCAAAGAATTGTACAGTGAGATGATTACAAGAGGTATATCTCCTACTATTATTACATATAGTTCTTTGATAGATGGCTTTTGCAAGGAGAACCGCCTAGATGAGGCCAATCAGATACTGGATCTGATGGTTAGCAAGGGATGTGATCCTGATATCGTGGCTTATAATATCCTTATAAACGGATATTGTAAGGCTAGGCTGGTTGACGATGGTATGAGACTTTTCCGAGAGATTTCTTTGAGAGGGCTGGTTGCCAACACAATTACTTATAACACTCTCATCCAAGGGTTTTGTCAATCGGGAAAACTTAAGGTTGCCCAAGAATTTTTCCAGGAGATGGTTTCTCGTGGTGTGCCGCCCAGTGTCGTTACTTATGCTATTTTGCTAGATGGGTTGTGTGACAATGGAGAACTAGAAAAGGCATTCGAAATATTTGAGAAAATGCAGAAGAGTAAGATGGATCTTGATATTGGTATATACAGTATCATCATTCATGGGATGTGCAATGCTGGTAAGGTGGATGAAGCATGGGATATATTCAGTAGTCTACCTCACAAAGGAGTGAAGCCCAATGTCAAAACATACAACATAATGATATCAGGATTATGTAAGAAAGGCTCACTGTCTGAAGCGGGCCTGTTGTTTAGAAAAATGAAGGAGGATGGGTATGCGCCAGATGAGTGGACGTACAACACGATAATTCGAGCACATCTCCGAGGTAGGGACGTAATCAATTCAGTTGAACTAATCGAAGAAATGAAGAGGTGTGGGTTCGCTGCAGATGCTTTTACTATGAAGATGGTTTTTGATATGTTATCGGATGGTAGATTGGGAAAAAGCTTTTTGGATATGCTTTCTTAGAATTTTGGTATTTACAGAGCATTGAAAATACACGGTCAAAAGTTAATTAGTACTTTTTTTTTTCCTTTTCCTTACTGATTCCTAGTTACATTCGGATTGCTATAAGACCAAACAAGCTGGTGTTATAAATAAACCTCAATTGACAAAGACAACAATGTCCACACACACACACACACACAAAATAAAAAATTTCTCGGAGTCATTGAATCGCTACCTCACGATATGTTAGAGCTTATTCTAGAGAGAGTTGGTGAGAAAACTCTTACGAGATTCAAATGTGTGTATCAAAACGTTGGAAATCCATAATCGAATCCGAATACTTCCAAAACAGACTATTGATTCGACATGCGCATAATCTTCTTTTTTTGAGTTGTTCATGATCCAAAAGAGAAATTCAAAGCAGGAGGGTTTGGTGATGATGCACAACAAAGATGTTACAAGTCGCGATAAAGATATTTTGTTTGGTTTGTTATTTTATTTCCAAGTTTCACATTCCTAGTAGCCTTAGGATTGTGTTATTAACTTGATACTAGCTTTTTATTTTTATTTGCAAACACACCATTACGGGTGTTCTTTCCCTTTTGACATGGTGTTTTTTTTTTTTGTATAAAACATCGCTATAGGATGTTTGTTTGAAGAAATTCCATTCTCAATTTTGGTCATAATTAACCAGAATGTGAACCAACCAACCCGAATTAGTTATGATTTTTCATTTTCTTTTATGACATAAAAGTTGGGGGAAAAATAAAAAAAAAAGTTCTATGTATATCCGATTCGGGTCACTGTAACTTGTGGTTGCGGAAAACAAGAGAAAGGACAAAGAAAATTGGAGGATGTTCTTTACACTTGTTACGTTATTTCAAGTTGACATAAATTTCTTCTTATCGAATGTGTATGCACATACATCATTTTTTTTTTTGGTCGTTGTATGCACATACATCATAAGTGTATATCCACACATAACAATGCAATAAAATAATTCTTTTTAACTGTAATTAATTTCTCAGATTATTGTTTATATTGTTTACATAGTAACAGAAGATTATAGAAAAAGTAAAGTTCTTGAGACATTTCAAAAACAGCAAAGAATGTAGTAATAAATTAATTAAATTATTAGGTGTTGCCATGTCTGATTAAGAGTAACATGGTAGTTTACCACTTTTCCTCCCTCCAAAAAAAAAAACTCAACGAGTAACCCTTGAAACAAAGAAACGAATCAACGCCACTACCAAAAAACTCCAACAAGGATCAGAAAAAAAAAAAAAAAATGAAAAATTTCTAAGCAAAAATCTCTCTATTCTCTTACCGACCCGTAATCCGTTTACCCGACCCTGCCAAAAAAAACTGGAGACTCCATTCACATGAGTTGGGTTTAATGACCCGTACCGGAACCGGAGCGGTACATCCGATTCAGAGACATCCGGCGACGACGGCGGAGGAGGAACAACCGTCATGAGAGTGATCGTGCCTTTACAAGGAGTGGTTCAAGGCCGTGGTGGTTTAGTTCTAGGCTCTGTAATTCCTTGTGCTTTCTTCTACTTTCTCCAATTCTACCTCAAACGAAACCGTAGAGACGAACCCGAACCCGACCCGGATAATCAGAACTCAGCTTCTTCTCCAGGGTCGGAACCCAACAACTCGGATTCCTCGAGTGAGCTCACTGTGTTGTCTCGGTCTCTGTCTCG
Organism: Arabis hirsuta; assembly: GCA_964056655.1. Classification (NCBI taxonomy): domain Eukaryota; kingdom Viridiplantae; phylum Streptophyta; class Magnoliopsida; order Brassicales; family Brassicaceae; genus Arabis; species Arabis hirsuta. Next base: position 6,314,407 of record OZ053307.1, on the reverse strand, counting down.
GGTAGTTACTTCGCCGAGAAACTCCGGGGCTCACGTTTCGGTTTCGGGTCGGGCGAATAGTATCCTCAGAGGTGGGGATTCGCCGGGGAAGAAACGGGTCGAGGAGGATCCGTATGACGAGTTGGATAATCCGGATGGTATCATCGAACTTGGTTTAGCTCAGAACAAGGTAAGGAAAGTTTCGATTTTTATCATTTTTTTTTCTGGGTTCTATGATTTTAGTTTGTGTTCTTTCGTTGCAGTTGAGTTTGGATGTTTTCGAGGATTTGGTTTCTGATTATTCAAAGGAAGAAACTTCCATTGGATTGAGTTTAAGTGGGATTGCTTCTTACGAGCCTTCTGATGGACTTATGGAGCTGAAAATGGTTACTTTTCTTTAGAACGCTAAAGCTTTCAACTTTTTCATTGACTCGAGAATGGTACAGAAGAAAAATATGACGAATTGCTCATGAAGGATTGTTGAGCTGACTGATGTTTCCTGCTTTGGGATCATTATGTGTTCTTGTATTTGACTGAAGTTTGTGGATTCTCTTTTTTCATTGAGACAGGTTGTGGCAAGGCTCATGTCTGAAGCAACCAAGAACACTGTTTCCTTTGATCCATCGCAGTTAGTGTTAACTTCCGGTGCACCAGCCGCGGTCGAGATTCTTTCCTTCTGCTTAGCCGATTCTGGAAACGCCTTCCTTGTTCCAACGCCGTGTTCCCCCGGGTAACGATTTTAGTTTATTGTTTGATTTTGTGGCTGCTCAAGAACATTTAGCCCTTTAACTTCAAAAGCTGGTCTGTTTCTGCAGATTTGATGCGGATGTGAAATGGCGAAATGGAGTTGAAATCATACACGTTCCTTGTAGAAGTTCTGACAATTTCAATATATCTGTGACCACGCTTGATCGGGCTTTCTCTCAAGCCAAGAAACACGGTGTGAGAATCCGTGGGATCATAATCTCAAACCCTTCCAATCCAATGGGAAGTCTCTTGAGCAGAGAAAATCTTTATGCTATTTTGGACTTCACTCGCGAAAAAAACATTCATATAATCTCTAACGAGATCTTTGCTGGTTCTACCCACGGAGATGAAGAAGCAGAGTTTGTCAGCATAGCTGAAATAGCAGACACAGAAGAGACTTTCGACAAGGAAAGAGTTCACATCGTGTATGATCTTTCGAAAGACTTGTCTTTTCCAGGACTCAGAACCGGCGCCATTTACTCCTTCAATGAAAACGTTCTGGCGGCTTCTCGAAAGCTCACAACGTTCTCACCCGTGTCATCGCCATCCCAGCATTTGCTCATTTCCGCAATCTCCAAACCAGAATTTATCCAAACATATGTTAAAACCAATAGACAAAGACTACAGAGAATCTACTCAGAGTTTGTGAAAGGATTGAAAAGTTTAGGAATCGAGTGCACGAGAAGCAATGGAGGGTTGTTTTGTTGGGCAGATATGAGAGGATTGATCTCTTCTTACAGCGAGAAAGGCGAGATCGAGCTTTGGAACAAGTTCTTGAACATTGGTAAGATCAATATAACTCCAGGATCTAGCTGCCATTGTATTGAACCAGGATGGTTTAGATTCTGTTTCAGTAATTTGTCAGAGAAAGATGTGCTTGTAGTTATGAACCGTATCAGAAAAGTTTGTGAAACATGTAAATCTCAAGATTAAAAAAATGCTTATCTACATTCCTCAAAGTCGAATCTTTTTTGATTTTCCAGGGGGGAAATAATAATCATTTCATTGAATAAACGTAATTCTAAACCAAAAATCACCAAAAGAATAAAACATTTTCCCCCTAAAACCCACTTTCTAAGCTCTAAAAACTAACACTGCACATTTTCTATGCAATCTTTACTCGAAGAGGAAAAAAGCTTCATCATGATCCAAATCCATTTCTGATTGATTCAAGAACCTGCACAACCTCGGCCATACTCGGTCTCTTCATTGGATTCTCCGACGTACAAAGCAGTCCTAACTTCATGACTTGAATCAGCTCGTTCTCTTCAAACTCTCTCAACCTTCTATCAAAACAATCAGAAGCTGAACCAGTCTCTAACATATCCCTCACATAATCTCTCAAGATCAAGACTTGGTTTTCTGATGGAGACTCGACCGGTTTTCTACCCGTTACCAGCTCAAGAAGAACCACACCGTAGCTATACACATCGCATTTCTCACTCGCTCTCAAACTCTGCTGCGCTAGCTCTGGAGCAATGTACCCAACTGCGTTGTGGAACTTCTTGGTGAAACCAAAGCTGTCCAGAACCGGGAGAAACTTTTCTAACCCATAATCCGATAGCTTTGCCTCGTAACTTTCGTCTAGAAGAATGTTGGTGGACTTAACATTAAGATGAAGAATCGCCGGCTTACAGTCATTATGAAGGAAAGAGAGCGCTTTTGCGGTTCCTAAAGCAATCTGAAATCTCCTGTGCCAATTCAAATCAGTATTCCCATGGCTTGAGCTGGTTCCCGGGTAGATTCTTAGGTGTAGATTATCGTAGAGGCTACCGTTTGGGACAAATTCAGAGAGAATCAACTGCATTGTTGAGGAAAAATAATAACCTTGGAAAGAAGACAGATTCGGATGTTGCAAGCCTCCAAGCCGTCCAATTTCTTGCTCAAACTCTTCTTGATTTCTGATTCTTCCTAAAGTCTCAAGCTTTTTCACTGCAATGGAGACCCCGCCTTCGAAAGATGCTCTATAGACTGATCCAATCGATCCCATGCCAATTATATTTTCCTTGTCAAGCAAAGCTTTTGTACCCGCTTCCCAATCTTCATACTTTGAAGGCAAATTCTTGCTGAAAAGAACAAGCTTTCCGATTATCACACCGCTAGAGTCAATTGAAGACGCCAGAGGAGTGGTTTCGACTGTAACTATTTCTTCGCCTTTTCTCCTTTTACGAGCTCTTAAGTTCAAAGCAAGCACTAGGCAGACACCAAAGAGGATAACAGCAGCAGCAACTATAACAATGATAACAGAAGTGCTTAGAGCTGTTGAATTTCTGGATTTTGCTGCAGCTCCACGTGAATTGCAGGGAGTTACAAGAGGGTCACCGCATAGGAAAGGGTTGTTTGAAAACGCAGAAGATCCGAAAGCTTGAATCATCGGAACAGGAGGGATAACACCGGATAGATTGTTGTAGGAGAGATTGAAATGTGTTAGTGTATTCAAATTCCCGAGGGAAGACGGGATTGACCCTGAAAGCGAATTAAGTGAAAGATCAAGAAACTGGATTTTAGTGAGGTTTCCAAGTTCAGGTGGAATACTTCCGTTGAGACGGTTTCGATGCAGATCAAGAATCTCCAGGTTTGTTAAGTTTAATAGCTTCTTAGGGATCTCTCCTTCTAAATCATTCCCTGAAACATCACTGCAACCAACATGGAAAACGTTTAATAACAATGCGAGATTCAAATACAGTAACAATAATTGAAAAAATTCCCTAAAACATCGAGCAACAATTAGAACTCACAGCTCAAGAAGTACTCTGCAATTGGATATATCCTCTGGAACTTCACCAATGAGACTGAGATTATGCAGATTCAAAACCTGTAAGAACACCAAATTTCCAATCTCTCTCGGTATCTCCCCGTCTATAAAATTATCACCTAATCTGATCACCGAGAGGCTCTCCATCTTCCCCATACCTCCCGGGATACTCCCATTCAGCTTGTTAGACTCCAAGTCCAAAAGCTTGAGACTTCTGCAACCCGTTACACCGATAGGGATCCTACCAGTTAACTCATTCGACGAAGCATCCAAAAACTCCAAACTTTCACCGCAACCAACTATCTCTCCAATCTCCCCACCAAACCGGTTCCAAGAAACATTGACATACGCTATGTTCTTGAATCCAAGAACCTCGAAAGGCGCAAACCCGTGGAACAAATTGCTTCCAATATCAACATGGCTCAATCTCCGACATTTCGGTATCTCCTCAGAGACATCACCAGACAACAAATTGTTTCTCATTGAGATATACTCAAGCACCGGAATATCACAGATCCTACTCGGCAACACTCCGTTAAGATAATTATAAGAGAAATCAAATCCTTCGAGATTGTTACAGTTTACTATTGAATCAGGGATTGATCCAGAGAGATTGTTATGAGACAAAGAAACAAACTTAGTCTTGCTACAGAACTTAAACAGAGAAACAGGAATCTCTCCGGCGAAACCATTTTTAGACAAATCAAGAAACCTCAAGCTAGACAATTCGCCGATAAACTCCGGGATCGGACCAGACAAAGCATTGGAACTAACATTAATCGTCCACAAAGTCTGTAACTTGGAGTAATCAACCGGTAAATTACCTGTAAACCTGTTGCCAAACAAGGTCAGAACTCGAATAAACTTCAAACCGGACAATCCCGGAGTTAGAGTTCCGGCGAGACTTGTGTTCCAAAGAACGATTTTGTCCACGAACCCATCTGGATTACAAGTGACTCCATTGAAGCTGTTACAGAGATCGCCGTCAGAGACCCAAGAGACCAAGCTATTGTACGGATCTTTACTGATACTCTCTTTGAATCGAAGCAGAATGTCTCGTTCTTCGATAGAGTAACATGAAGAAGTTGAAACGAAGACGAAAGTTACCAAAACCAGAAAAAGATAAGCCCTTTTCATAATATTCAGCTGAGAAACGGATCTACCCGATTGACATTGTCGGTTCTCGGATCCTAACCCGAACCCGGTTCGTGAAATCTACAGTCTTTCTTCTAGGGAGCTCCAAATTAGAATTCTTCCTCGAGAATCAAGAACAAGTAGGCTGCATTTACGAAAGAGAGATCGACACCCAATAAAACGAAACGGTTGATTATTTTCTTGGGATTGGCCTCAAGTTTACTTTTGCATTTATTTGGTCGTCCTTAACGGCTAGAAAAATTTACCGACCAAAGTCAAAACTCTTCGAGAGAAACGACAAAAACAAGAATCAATCACAGATTCAAGAATAAGAAGATTCGGAGGTGTGTTTGTAAGTTTTCGAACCAAATGCACACAACGTAAAGAAAAGAAGAGATTTTGCTCAGCTTATCTTTGCATTACAGAGAAAAGAGAGTAGTGTGTGTGTGTGTGTGCCTTGGCTGGAAAGTAAACTGATGAACGAATTAACTTCACTCTCTCTCTCTCTGTCTCATTCTCTCTGGCTTCCACCAAATGAAGAAGAAGCACGTGCTTTGCTTTGTTCATCGACCTATATGCACATACATTACATATATGTATATGTGTAAGTATGTAAGTGTGTATGTAATGGAAAGGAGAGTGTCTGCTTGTCTGTACCTTCTACCAAAGCATTTATTCTCTCCTTCACCAACCCAAACGCCATTAAATAATCCCAACCTAATTAAAAATATCGATTTTTCAATGCGAAAAAAAACTAGTTATGGTCCCATCTCCAATTGTTAGTTTTCAGAGACCTATTCAATTTGTGTACAGAGAATTGTACATTTAATATTCGATTCAAAATGATCAGAAACTATTACGAGTAAGTATTTGTTTTTTTTTTTGTAGTTATGGAAAATTATTATATTACCTATTTTTAGGCACCCTTGTTTTAATGGGCATGGTTTCTAATCATTAAGAGTAAGTTTTCAGCAGTGAAATGGTTGGGTTTTTATCTAATAAAGATCCATTAAGTTGGGGCCAAAACAAAAATTTTGGAAAAAAAACTCATGGGTTTAAGAAGAATTAGAGACAGAGACAGGTGAGTGACCAAAAGTAAATCTCTCTCTGTCATTTGTTTCTTTCTGTGGTCTCCATTCTCTCTGTTTTATTGAGTTTTGTATAATCATTTTGTTCTTATTAGAATATTTGTAGACCTGGAATCAACCGTTGATAAGAGTTGTATTGTAAATAAGGAAACAAGAAGAATTAGATGATCTAATAAATATACATAAAGCTTCTTTTTTTTTCTTCAAAATTCAGTTGATGCATATTTTATATACAGAGAAAAGCAGAGATATTCATTTTCAAATGAATATAATAAATCAAACAAAACAAAAAGTTATTTATATGTATCGTGTGTTAGATGATTATGTTGTTGTAACGATGGCTCTTGAAACGTCTAAAGGTGCAAAGAATTCTTGAGTAATGGATTTTATAGTGTCTCTACTTCCTCTGATTGCATTGCGCTTAGCTTCTTCTTCGCATAGATTGTGCAGACTATTGTCGCGCTCGCGGTTGCACAGAAGCCAAGAACATTCACTACTATCTCCACAACCGAAAGACCGTGTCTCTCATCTGATGCAACTGCTAAAGTTCTTAGCATTATTCCCCTGCAAATTACAAAAACACAAAACATTTTAAGATTCTGCAGAACATGTCTTAACGTACAGATAGAGATAGAGAAAGAGGCATATACGTGTAGATTGAGACAAAGATCTCGGGAACCATTCCAACAAGAGAGCCTAAGATGTAAGGACCATAGTGAACTCCAGTCGCTAACGCGCAGTAATTGTAAATCATGTAAGGGAATGGGGAAACACGGATCAGCGTGACTGCTTGAAACTGATGAAACCAGGTTCCTTCGCCTGCAGCTCTTAGTATGGCTGCTTTTTTCGGGTATTTCTTCAACCATTCCTGCACAAAAGATCAGGAAGGACAATGCCAAATTAATCATCGAAAGGTACAAGCTTAATAAGTATCCAAACCAAAGAGTTCATACGATCCAAGTCTATAAGATGATGCTTACTTGCATCTTGTGGAGGAATAAATGTCCGATTAAGAAAGGAAGAGTAACACCGATTGATGCTGCTGATAAAATCAACAGAAACCCCTTGCCGTAACCAAATGTAAGACCGGCCATCCACATGGAAGGAGAAGAAGGAAGAAGAATGCTTGGGAATAATGCCACTGAGGCAAAGAGTAGAAGACCGAGAACTGGGATGCTGAATGTGCCTCTAACCCAATTTATATATGGAATCAGCTCCTGAAACGTAATCCATAGACACATCAACATCAATGAGGATAAGCTTCTTGCGAAATGCATGACTGATTAAACATTAAGCAAAAGATAAACATCAAATGGATAAATAACCTTGTAAACACATAAAAGGTCAAAAATTTACATTAGAGTCTAGAATTGGTGAGATGTGATTAAACATGTCGCCATCAGCCAAACAATAGGACATTGAAAGCAATGTTTCTAGCATCAATTGAGAGAAAACATGTGAGAACTTTGGAACAATCAAATCCATTTTCCAGATTTGGGCGAAATCTTCAAGCTAAAGTGCCTGAGCTCATAAATCATCAGGCAATACGTTCTAAAGCGCCAAAATTTAGTTTTGAATGCCTAAACCTAATACATGCACAATCTAAAAATACACAAGAACCCTAATTTTCAACAATCAAAACCCAGAAAAAAATTAGCTGAATAATCAAATGTCACCAAAAAGCATCAGATCTTCGACAAAAGAACCCACCTTTTCGATCAAAAATGGACCAATCCATTTAACAATTACAAAAGCCAATCCACCCAAACAAGCGAGCAAGGAGATTAACTTCACCCAGAACCAGACAGAAGTCACCGATCCTATCGACCATAACGATGATTCTTTCGGAGATCCTTGTTCTTCTCCATCAGATCGTCCTATCAATTTCACATAATCACCATTATCGGAATCCTCGACTCTCAATTTCAGCTCAGGCACCGACTCGTCGACGCCTTCGCTGTACGTCATCGATCGAACGATGGAGAAAGAAACAAAACAAAACAAAACAAAAAAACCCCCAAAATCGATCCTTTTTCTCCCCAAAAAAATCTCAAAAGTTTTATTCAGATTCGTTTTGGACCTCTGTTTTCCTTCGGTTTCCCGAGAAAATTACAAGTAACGAAGAGAATGAGACCGTTAGATCAAAACGAAGAGAGCGAATGGGTTTAGATTTTTAGAAGAAAGAAAGAATCTGAATTATTCGCTTTTTTTTTTATCTTTTGATTCCACAAACTTTTTAAAAATAATATCCTGATAATTAGTGGTTTTATGTGTACTTTCAAATGATTAAACCGGTGTCGTATCTGACTATTAGCTGTTGCTTACGAAGCGCCGATATTTAGGCGAGTTGCTGAGTCACTTCCTTTTCCTTTAATAGTATTCGCTTTACCGTCACGGTTTGGGACGTTTATGTGCTACTTTTGTTTTTTTTTCTTCTACTTTACAACTAAAAAGAATTATAAAATAAAAATTTGAAATAACTTTGCAATTTAACAAAAAAAAAAAATATCAAATAATCCTTTCATCCTATTTCAAATTGGATCATTTTCCTTAGATCAACACACTATTATTTAATTGGTTATGTGGTTCATTCTTTATATGCTATTTATGTCCTATTATAAATTTCAAATATAAGATTCCTAATATATTGTACCATATTGGTGTAACGTCGCAATTGCGATATTTATATGTTTTAGGACTTTCAAGTTGCAACAAAAAGATGAGAATTAAGTCAACGTAACTTAATGAAACGAGATGCTCTATATGCGAAATGGAAAGTTAGTTGCTTGAAAGCAATACATTATAATACATTATACATAGGATAGGATCAGAGAAACAAGACAATGGAAAGCAAACAAAGTTGATACTTCCAAGCCAAAAACAAATATTTAAAATCCTATCAAAATATAAGTTTCTTATAATTGGACATACAAACAATTTCCCATAATTTTTTGTTCACTTAAAAATTACTTGGTAGGATTAGCAAAGCCGGTTATGAGAAATCAAAGGTCACAATCAAAAAAATATTTTGGACCATTTATCATTAATATTTGAAAATAAAATATGTAATAAAAAATGGTGGGAAACAAAATTAAACCCTTTACTTTTAACCTTTAACTATCCAATCCGTTGAAAAAAAAAAATTATCCAGTTTTATAACCAACGATACTAAAATCATATTTTCTTAACTATAAAGACCGTTGAGTTATAGTATAAAAAAAACATAAAAAAATTTTGAATTGCAAACTCCTGTTTGTCCTACTTAGAATTATGATCGGACCTGAGGATTAGACATAAAACCTTTGGAGCAAAGATGTATAATGGTAGTAAACATTAAGAATCAGTTCTAAATTTTTTTGCTCTGCCTTCTCTCTAAACTTTCTCGCCGTTGAGCGGTTCCGGCGTCAGCACCAGAGTTGCACCCCCATTCTCGGTTATCATGGTTTTTAGATCTAGGTTTATAGATCTAGATTTTAGATCTAGTTCTATGGTGTTTTTCTCTTTGCATGTTAATGGCTGGTGTGGTTCGGAGTGGTTGATTTCGAAGGATTTTGTCTCGGTTTCAATCATTTGATTCTTCTCACGAATTGTTTATGTCGGTGGTGGTTTCAAGCGTTTGCCTTTAGGCGTAGGCTTCGCTTTATCTCCTAGGTGGTGGGTTTGTGATGATGAGTTTGGTTTCATCTCGATTGAGGTTGCAGTCATATTTTGGAGAGTTGGGATTTGTGAGGTTGTGTGCGCCAGATCGGAAATCTTCGGGTTTGTTTGACGGTGCGACATAGAAACTCTCGCCTCGATGCTCGCTTAACTTCCTTCAACTTTAGTTCTGGCTTGGCTCTTTTCCGGTTCGATGTTGACTGGATTTTGTTTTGTGGTGGTGCTTTAGCTCTGATCAACAATGAATCTTCTAGTTACCTTCTCGTCTTTGCTTTCCTCTTGCCTTGACACCTTTGATTGATTTCTTTCCTATTCGTACTCTTTGTGTTTCATCTGCATACGAGTCATGAGTGTTTGGTCAACGCATCTTTTCGCACGATGGTATCTTTTGTAAAGCCCAAACCCTGGTTTGTCTTCTTGATGGTGAAGAGTATTATCGGCTGGAGTCACTCTTCTCGGTTAGGTGATTAAGTGGATCAAGTAGGTTGCGTCTTCTTTGGATTTTTCGTCGAAAAAATTATGGATCCAGCGGAGTAGGTGCGGTATTTCTTAATATTTTTGATTTATATGTGGAACCATTTGCCCATTGTTTTAGTATCTGTTTTTAATGTATGTGTTTTTGTAGTTTGTATAAGTCTTATATTGGCTCTAGAGATTTCTCGTTTGTCCTTGGCTTTGACGTGGAAAGAATGATTTTCTTGCCGGTTTGTGTAATATCAGAACCAAATTCCAATCAAATCTTCGAGATGGAAAAAAAAAAAAAAAATCCTTAGGAATCTGATTTACGTACCGGCAGTATCTACACGCGCCACTTTTTTTATTTAATTTCTTTATCGCCGTTACGTCACCGTCAACCAGCGAAGCTATCCCCACAAACCAAAACCGGTTATCCTCACGAACCGAAACCAACTTTATCGTAATCCACAAACACCGAAAAAATCGACAACCCCACCTACTATTTCCACTTTATCACATAGAAAGTTCCAATCCACTATGTACCGTTCGATTACAAATAAGTGACGTCATTACTCTCCGTCTTTTGCATCGAACGAATATCATCAGTATACGCACAAAATCTCCCGTGCGCCTTACCGCATACGATTAAATGATTGTGACCACAAGAATTACAAAGACAAGCGTAAAGTACCAAAACGTCTCGTCTCTTCGGTTTGGTTTATGTTCTGTCTGTCTAATCTCTCTGTGGCGGAAACAGAGGTTTCGGTTACGGTCTCGGCCATCGACCAAATCACGAACTCCTGTCGGAAATTTCCAGCGATATATACAGTGAGAGATTTTCTTTACACCGGAAACGAAAGCAGAGATATCGGAATATTTACTCCGGCGACTGGGGTTTTGGTCGGAATTAGGTAAATATCTTTTTGGTTTCGTTCTGGTCGGATTTTCAGTTCCGGTCTGATTTCGTCGTCTTCATTTTAATTCCTTAATCTATTTTCAACCATTCGATTAAGTTTTGACGGTAGAGATTAAAGAACTCGAAGACGAAGACTTATCTCTATTTTGTTTGGTGTCGCGAGGGTAAAATAGTCTTTTTAATTACATTCTGACCTGGTCTTGAGAATTTTATAAGGAGTCCCATGGGCATTTTCGTCATAACGAAGATACTTTATTTATTTAGTCTTCTTCGCTTGAGTAACAAGCCAGAAATCTTTTCCATTTCTTAAATATATCGATATCCTCAATTTCCTTTATTTTCTCTATTAAAGGGAATCAAAAGAAACATTAAAACAAAATATACACGAACCCTAATTGAAAACAAAATCGTTTCTGAATCTGTTCTTCAATTCACGTTTTCTGTGTTCGTTTTTTGTTTTTGCAATTGCAGTAAAGGTTCAATTTTGGAATTGGGAGATTTTCGATCATGGGTTCAGACCAAAACGATGGCACTAGCTTCTCTCCTTCAGAGCCAAAGCTCTGCGTCAAAGGCTGTGGCTTCTTTGGAACTCCATCGAACATGAACTATTGCTCTAAATGCTATCGAGACATTAGAGCCACGGAGGAACAAGCCGAGGCGGCTAAAGCCGCCGTTGAGAAATCGCTAAACCCTAATAAACCCCAAATCCAACCGCAACAGAGCCGTGTAATCGCTCCTAATGTCGAATCTGGATCGTCTTCATCACCGAGCGGCGGCAATTCGGGGGTAGATCCGCCGAAATCGACGGGGACTACGAGATGCTTGAGCTGTAATAAGAAAGTTGGTGTGACGGGTTTCAAATGCAAGTGTAGGAGTACTTTTTGTGGAGCTCATAGGTATCCGGAGAGTCACGACTGTGAATTCGATTTCAAAGCAGCGGCGAGAGACGCCATTGCTAAGGCGAATCCGGTGGTGAAGGCGGATAAGGTTGAGAGGATATGAATTGGTAATAACCATGTGTTCTCTTTTCAAGCTCTCGTGGTGTTGGTTGTTTGGCTCGTTTCTGCTCTTGTTTTTGGTTTGATTTGCTTTTAGGATTTCTTAGGAAAAGTTTAGGGTTCTGCTTTGTGATTTTCATGATTTGGACAGTGGATTTATTGTTCTGTTATGTAATAAAATGTTGGTCATATCAGGAAATTGTGTTCTTATGTTGGTGAACTTACTTGTTCTTACCTGGAGGAAGTTGAGTCATTTGAAGTTGTAGGATTCCTCCTGGTTTGTGGGGGTTGTGTATAGCTTATGGTGGATAGGTCTGGAACTGCAGATGTCATCAAGGGAGGTCATCTGTTTTGAACCATGGAAGATGTGGGTATGTCTTTGAGTTAGGCGTTAGTGTCTTGGATTGAACGAAGCATTGATCTGATCGCTTCTTCTTAGCTAGGGAATGTGGTATTCTTCTTGCTTTCACTTGCTCCTTCTTAGGTGGAGAAAGTTTGAATCAGTGGAAGTTGTAGGACTTGGAATAAGTGGAGTTTGTATATAGCTTATGGTAGATGAAGTGAAGTTGTCAAAGTAGTTTATATGGTATCGAACAGTGGAAGAATCAATGATGTCTTCACTTTTAGGTGATAGTGTTCTGGATTAAATGAATCATTGATTTTACTTAGTATTATGCTTGAGTAGCCTTTGCATGTGCAGGGATAATAATAGGCTTGAGAATCTTCTGAAACTTTAAAGACTAGAGGTGTTATACATGGGTTGGTTTTTGGCCAGAATCGATTCGTTTGAACTATTCCGGATATTCAGGGCTATAGTTCATGACTAAGATGGTACAAAGTTTGTGAATCCATTTTCCGTGGGAATATGTTCATATGATTCTTTATCTCTTGAGAGAGTTGGGGAGGGGTAAGTTGATAAGTTGTAAATTCAATCATTAAGCTAAAGAATCCTTTGGTTTGTCGGTTTGTTGGATTCTAAATTGCATAATATTGGCATTTGGTGTTGGCGTTCGAGTGACCCCCTCATAGCTATTTTGGTTGTTTAGAGTCTTTGAAGTAGTTGAGTTTGATTGGTAACTCTTGGCAAGATGGTTAGAAGATTTTTGAATTTTGCGAGAAAACGGTTAGAAAGAAGCGGTTTAAAGCGGAAAATATTAGGTGCTTGGTTGAACGGATGATCTAGTTGATATATTAGGTGTTTGAAATTTCCTTTTTTAATAAAACTGTCCATCAACTTTATATAATGTCTTTGCAGACAGCTGAATTTGATTCGAAGTTATGCTAAATCAAACTAGTTTTGTTTTTCAATTCGGCTCCTAAGCTGTTTAGACTGATCAAAATTTAAATTTAAATTTAAATTTTAATATAAAAGCTTAGATTGCTTAACCTAGGAGTTGAGATAGACTATGATGAAATGGTATAACTTATGTCTTTGTTATGGTAAACTGTTCCTTTTACCAGCACTGCTTGATGGTTACATTAGAATTATGGGTCCATTTTTCCAAAACTGATCAAACAACTTACAAAAAGCAAACTGCGAAAAGTAGTGCACTAAAATTTTCTGAATGAAACCTAACGAATAAACAGGTAGACTTAATTTTTAACTTTAAATCATGTTTTGTCCTTCTTCACTATAGTCTATAGGCTATATATATGTGTGAGGAAAATATTACCTAAAAAACGTGGGAAAAATGAAGACCTTATTGCGACATTTCAACCTTTGAAAAACGTCAGTTGTATAACCTTTTGTAATTTATGATTTTACCAAAAAAAATATGAATCAATTTCAATACAAATATGATTTTTGATTTGGTACATTCTCTGTTTGCGGATTGCTTTCGTTTAACATGTCTAGTATCATTGTCCAGTATGGTCCATAATGATAATAAAATGTGAAATTAAAAGGAAAAAGTTAAATACAAAAGTGACTTTTTATATATAGAAAGGAAACGCTTTTTGGACTGAAAGAGAACTCACACCTCAGTAAGACTCGCTAAGGAAGAAAGGCCCCTACACAAGTACACAATATAGTTTGAGTGCTTTGAATAATTTTCCCTCTTTATACATCAATGCCACGGTATATGAAGTACCGAAATGACATTAAAAACGTCATTTGATATATTATTATCAGCATGAAGAAGTTAGGTTCATGTACGAAGTGATATATTAGATGTTCAAACCCACTGAGTTGTTTTGGAGTACAAAGACTTACAAAAGATAAATTGATCCCATGGATTATAGCAGTCCGAACCAAACAATCACTCAAACCAATTTTAACGATGATTGACTGTTCTATTGTCTATGCATGTGAGCAAGTATATATGCTTGTGTTCTGATTCGGAGTGAGTAAAAAATGTTCATATCTTTTGTAAATTAATGTCGAGTTATCTTTACTTTCAATATAGAATACTCTTTACACATTCCTTCGAAATAATGACTTTTTGACTCGTTTATTCTGAACCGAATTACATTTTATTTTTGTTCGGTTACACCCATCTCGATTAACTTGACTCTAATACCATGCAAACTTTTACAATCACTCAAAATGTAATTTAATAACAGATGAATAAATATGTATCTTTTATATACTACTGTTGAATCAACTCCATTTCTAATATGAGATATTCTAACACTATATACTTGATTAAATCCATCGTAGAACCTTTAGGACCGTCTAGTATCAACCATATGATAGAGTAATTTCATAATTAACTCAATCCAATTATGAGTTTTTGATATGAAACCAAAAGGTTCATTTCACTTTTTCTTCCTTCAAAATTTAATTTGAATGGAAAACACTCTTTTCATTGGAGGTAGGAGATTTGACAAATTTACTTTTTCTATAGGGACCCTTAAAATCCCTTTATTGTTGTTATTGCCTTTTGTTTTTCCTTTTTTCCTTTTGCTCAGTCAAAAATCTTTTCTTCTTTTGATCATCCTCTCGTTATGCTTTTAAAAAACGAATTCAAATATATTATTTTTAAAAACCCATTCAATCTTTTATAAAAGAAAATGGTCCTACCAATACCCATATAGATCATATTTTTAACACAACATCTCTCCGTAGTCTTGTATAAATGAATAAAAATGTGTAACAACTACTACCAAATAATACACATAGTCCAAAAAAAAGATTGATAAATTGGTATGCAAATAAAATATGGTCACATCTCTCGTGAAGGATACTCGCATTTATAAATGATTCACGCGAAACAACAACAAACAAACGAACGGGTAAATTACAGGACCAGTAAAGGGCATTTATGTCAAACCATCAGATCTTTTTAATATTTCGGGACCCACCTGATGGTTAGTTTTAACTGTGTCACGCCACACACGATTCCCTCCACTTCACACTACCACACTGCAACTCTCTCTCTCTCTCCTGTCAATTTTTTTGCAATTTTCCCGAGAAATTAAAATCCGAGAAAAAAAGAAAAAAAAAAAGGAATTGGAATTTTTCTCGGGAACTAAATTGAGGAAAACGGGAGAGAAGTTTCTTTATAGGGAATTTGTTTGGTCGTTTTTTTTTTTTTGTTTTTATGCGTTTGGAGAGGAAATGTCGACAAGTACAGGAACCGTAACTGGTAATTACAGAAATGGTACACAAAGAAGCTCTCTTAGAACTCAATCCTCTGCTTCTACTTCCGGTGGTCAGAAATCTACCGTCAAATCGAAGTCGGTGCTTAGAAAGAGCAGCCCCGGCGCACTCGGTGGCGGTTCGTCGGCAGCTTCTAAAGCTGGAAGCGGCGGCGACTCCGGTGGTAAATGTTCATATTCACTGTTCATATACTTACCTAGAAATTTCACTGTTTCGTTTTTTTCCCCTAAAAATAGAAACTTTTCGAAATGTTTGATTCGTAAAGGAATTGACTTTTTCTTATTGCATGATGATTTAGTTCCTGGGAGAGTTCGAGTAGCTGTAAGATTAAGGCCACGCAATGGTGAGGAATTGATTGCTGATGCAGATTTTGCTGATTGTGTTGAGTTACAGCCTGAGGTACACTGATATATATATATGTATATATACTAAAAACATGATTTTTGAAATGTGTTTTTGGAAGTTTATTTCTCAGTCAATTATGTGTTTGATTTCGTCAAGGTTAAGAGGTTGAAACTAAGGAAAAACAATTGGGACACTGATACGTTTGAGTTCGATGAAGTGTTTACCGAGTATGCTTCGCAGAAACGAGTTTATGAAGTTGTGGCTAAACCTGTTGTGGAGGTATGTAGAAAACTTCGTTGGACCCTCATCTTCGTGTTTATCATTGATATCCATTAAGATGCTTTTGCCTTTTTTTTATGTTGTCTAGGGTGTTTTGGATGGTTACAATGGGACAATAATGGCTTATGGTCAGACTGGTACTGGTAAGACATATACACTTGGACAGCTCGGGGAAGAAGACGTAGCTGATCGTGGAATTATGGTCCGTGCTATGGAGGATATTTTAGCCGAAGTGTCGTTGGAGACCGATTCTATATCTGTCTCTTATTTGCAGGTGGTTATGTTTCTCGATTCTGTTTTTTTTTTTGTTCTTCTTTAGGTTTGATATGGGTTCTTTGAATGTCTGTTTAATGTATTTGTTTACTGGATACAAATGCAGCTTTATATGGAGACTGTACAAGACCTTCTTGATCCGGCTAATGATAACATTGCCATAGTTGAAGACCCGAAAAGCGGAGATGTTTCTCTTCCAGGTGCCACCTTGGTCGAAATCAGGGATCAACAAAGCTTCCTGGAACTACTGCAACTCGGAGAAGCTCATCGGTTTGCTGCTAACACCAAATTGAACACCGAGTCATCTCGTAGTCATGCTATCTTAATGGTGAAATTTTTGTTGATCCTGATTTTGCTTGGAGTGTTTGTTGGTTAAAGACTTGCATATTCATCATCAACTAAATTGCAGGTAAATGTCAGGCGCTCTTTGAAAACAAAAGATGGTTTGTCAAGTGAAAGTAGTGGAAACTCCCACATGACTAAATCTCTCAAGCCTCCTGTTGTCCGGAAGGGAAAATTAGTCGTGGTGGATCTTGCTGGGTCGGAACGTATCAATAAATCAGGTTGATTTTCTCAGTTAATGGACTTGAAGAGTACAAATTTTCATACTCCTCATCTACACTCTCACTTCGTGTCAATATATATCATTTTTCTTGTATCTGAGCTGGTGTTTCCTTATATATTTTACCAGGAAGTGAGGGACATACACTAGAGGAAGCCAAATCTATCAATCTCTCTCTGAGTGCACTGGGGAAATGCATCAATGCACTTGCCGAAAATAGTTCTCATGTTCCATTCCGTGATTCAAAGCTAACTAGATTGCTTAGAGATTCATTTGGAGGCAAGTTAGTTTCTGCTTTTTTGTGTAATTAAGGTTTCAACTAGAGTATATGGCATTTGTGTATCTTAGTATTAGACGAGAAATACTCAGCCGTCATGTTTTCACTATGTTTACTTGCTTGACATGTGACCTATGACCTCAACAGGCACTGCAAGGACCTCCTTAGTTATTACAATTGGTCCATCACCACGACATCGAGGGGAGACAACGAGCACTATAATGTTTGGGCAGAGGGTAAGGCCCCTAACTTTGGACTCATTTAATTAGTACTGCTCTTTTGGTTAAAGTTGGTATATAATGGTACTATCTTGTTGAATTTTTCTGTTTCTGGTTTCCAACGTTTAATACATTAGCTCACTGCTGGCTTGTTCGAATTCATGATTTGCTTATTTTGATGGCTACGTTTAACTTCTGGATGATTTATAGGCTATGAAAGTGGAGAATATGGTGAAGCTAAAGGAAGAATTTGATTACAAGAGCTTGTCTAAAAGGCTCGAGGTACAACTAGACAATCTAATCGAGGAAAACGAGAGGCAGCAGAAAGCATTTGTTGATGAAATCGAAAGAATAACCGCAGAAGCACATAACCAAATATCTGAGGCAGAAAAGAGATATGCCAATGCACTAGAGGTGAGTTTTTTTTGTAACCTGATGGAGACCAGACCTTGCTATTGAGATGTCCCCTTGGTGTATGGATTCAGTAATCATATCTGTGTGTAGGAGGAGAAGCTAAGGTATCAAAATGATTACGTTGAATCAATAAAGAAGCTCGAGGAAAACTGGTCAAAGAATCATAAAAAGCTTGCCGCTGATAGACTTGCACTTGGCGAGAAAAATGGCATGGACATCACATCAAATGGAAATGTACCGTCTCTCGTCGTGAATGATATTTTGTTCACCTTGCAGCTATAGTCTCAATGAAACCTGATTTATTATATTTTTCTTTTTTCTTACAGAGATCAATAACCACAACTTTAGAGGAAGTCTCTGAACTGAAAAAATTGCTTCAGAAAGAATCTCAATCGAAAATGGCGGCTGAAGAGGAAGTGAGTAGGCTGAAACTTCAACTCACTGAATATATGAAAGTGGAAGTATGTCCCGAAAACCTTCGGTTTTTTCGTTCTTGTTTTGGATTGTAGATTATTCAGTTCCAGTTCAACGAGCTATATTTCCTTGAATTTCTTAGGTATCAGCAAATTCTGAGATCATGAGACTCCACAAGATGTTGGAAAATGAGACACAACAAAAGGAAAAACTTGAAGGGGAAATAGCAACATTGCATACTCAACTACTGCAATTGAGTCTTACTGCTGACGAGGTAAAAAATATTTGAATCTTCCACACAAAAAAACATGTTCTCTTATTTATCAAATTGTTCAGAGGATGTCCTGTTTTTTACCCGATCTTTATATATTCGTGCCAGACACGACGAAACCTGGAGAAACATGGTTCAGAGAAAACTTCTGGTGGGCTAGATTCTTTTATGTCTCAGTTAAGACTTCCTCAGATTCAAGATCCAGGAAATGTTGAGAAACCTCCTGTAGCTAAACTATTTGAACAAGGTAATTTCTGACACACCATCGGTTGGTTGTTATATCGGTTCATTACAATATAATACATACGATGTCTTATACTGGTTGTCTCCTCAATTATGAAGTGGGGTTGCATAAGATATTGTCTCTACTAGAAGCTGATGATGCTGATGTTCGAATTCATGCTGTAAAAGTGGTAGCAAATCTGGCTGCTGAAGGTTTTTTTCTTGAATCTTTGGCTTTTTTCATTGCTACCATTATCGTTTCGGGGACTCATAAACGGTTTATTGTATGTAACATTAGAGGCAAATCAGCAACAAATTGTGGAAGCTGGTGGTCTCACCTCCTTGCTGATGCTTCTGAGAAGTACAGAAGATGAGACTATTCATAGAGTTGCTGCTGGTGCAATTGCCAACCTTGCAATGAACGGTAATTTTTTTTTTTTTTATGGCGGTTTTCATGGAATACTTCTTTTTGTTTATCATATCATATTTTTGTATTTTGTTTATTAAGCCAACTTATATCTATACTCTTATTCTCAGAAACCAACCAGGAACTGATCATGGATCAAGGAGGTATAGGTTTATTGTCATCAACAGCAGCCAATGCTCATGATCCTCAGACACTAAGGATGGTTGCTGGAGCAATTGCAAATCTTTGTGGAAACGGTAATTTCGATTCATCTCTCTTTTTCTCCTTTTTATAATGGAAAAGATTCCACAAGCTATCTATTGTTTAGATCATGAAACACATTTTTTCATTTTCCGCATCACGCAGATAAATTGCAAACAAAACTAAGATCAGAAGGCGGGATTGCAGCTTTGTTGGGAATGGTTAGATGTGGACATCCTGATGTTCTTGCACAAGTTGCTCGCGGAATTGCAAACTTTGCCAAATGCGAGTCAAGAGCATCGACCCAAGGTAAAAAAAACCCGCTCTTAGTTATCCAAATATTTTCATCTCATTACCATATCTAAAGACTGATTGAGTAAATACACCATTTTATCAGGAACTAAAAGAGGGAAATCACTCTTAATAGAAGACGGCGCGCTCTCTTGGATTGTGCAAAACGCCAAAACCGAAGTTGCAGCCATTAGGCGACATATCGAACTAGCTCTATGCCATTTAGCACAACACGGTAAGCGTGTGTTAATAATATATACTTAATTAAATCGCGGAATCATGGCATTGTAACACAAATTGAGTTTTGCAGAAGGGAATGCGAAAGAGATGGTGAAGGAAGGAGCAATATGGGAACTAGTGAGGATCTCAAGAGACTGTTCAAGAGAAGACATAAGAAGTCTTGCTCATAGAACTCTCACTTCAAGTCCTACTTTCCTCACTGAACTCAGGCGTCTCCGTGTTGATATCCGATAACCCGGTTTAACGTCTAACTTAACCGAACCGAATTGATGGAGTAAAGAAGCATAAAAAACAAAAAAACTTGTATTTGTTTGATTTTGGGTTTACTTCGGTTTAGGGTGGTTTGTTGGTTTTTGTGGCTTTGGCATACAATTTTTGGTGGGTTTTGTTTGTGTACATAGACGTAGTAGTAAAATGAAAATAAATTATGTTTGCAAACTTTATTCTTTCATATACATATTCGGAATGTTCGTAATAATAATTTATTATTACAAAGTTGTTAGTCATTAAAATATGATTTAGATTTTTAAATAGGTATTTTTTTAATCTAAATTGAAACTAAAATCATAGTAGACACATGTCTAATATATTTTTTGTACGGATTAACTAATCATGTCACTATGAGTGTTTTAGGTTGTTATATGTAAACGATATTACAAATTAGGAACATGATGCCACTTATACCATATGAATAATTATTAATTTATTAATCAAATTTTAGATCTCATTTTATAAATCAATATTTATTTATTTTTTTCATGCCTTGTTTTTTAGCCAAACGTTTGAAATTATTCATTAACATTACACCATCATTGTTTTTAGAAATTTAAGGGGTGAAATACTCTAACATGTAATTTAAAGGGTGCAATACTCTAAATAAACCTCTTCACAAACATAACTGAAGGTGAAAGATTATCCGCAAACAACAATAGATCAAGATCTTCTGCACAAACTTGTAATGCAAGATAAGATTTCTGGCCTGGAATTCTCTCCTATCTCCTCATCTTTTAGAGCGTTGCTAAGGCTCTCTTTCGACCATTTCTTTCCATGTGCCTCTTTGGTAGTTTCACAACCAGCTCTGTCCCTTTTCGCTTTCTTCTCTTGTATATTCATGTTATTTAATCTCAATTTCCGATATTTTTGATTTTCCATATGTTTCTCTTTATTTCTTTCCTATTCAATATACTTTTTCATCTTCTCTCGCTCTCTTTTTCTTCTCAAAAGTTTTTTATCTTTGCGCGAAATATGAATAACTATAACAATATTTTAAGATTGGAACTTAATTCAATCAATTATTTATTTCAATTAACAAACACGGTCGGTACCACAGTCCATGTGCGTCTCTCTTACCCGCATCCCGTCTCAGCCCTTACTCATCCCGTTCCAACCCTTATTCGTTCAGCTCCAGCCCTTACCCGTGTCCCTTCCGAGTCTTCACTCGTCCCAGCCCTTATCCATAAGAACATTTCATAGAAAATAAGTTTTGAGTCAAATTTTTAATAATGTATACATATACCATTTATGTTCGTAGGAAATTAAAAATTCAACAAATAAATATATGAGATTAAACAATTAAAACTATATTAAAAAAATATCAAGAGATCAATTTTTTTTTTTTGCAAATTAAAAGGAACTAAACCCTAAGTATGGTGAGCCTTAACCCCCAAGATAGCCTTAATCCTAGGGAAACCTTAGCCATAACAAACCAAACAAACTGGTTTGATTCAGCTACGCTATAGTGAAATCTAGCTCGTATATGTAGTGTTTGGTTAGTTTTGGCGGGTAGTTTTATATTCACACCGCACTGATCCTTCTCATATAACTTTCAACAGGAGAGTTGATCCTGCTTTGTATAGTTCAATATTCTGATTTATACGATCTTATATTCAAACTTTATTGACTCACCTCTCTTGCAAAAATCATTTTTTTACAAATTCCAATGAATTAAACCCTAAAATTACAGCCTTAACTATATCGGAGCCTTAACCCTCACAAACTAAACAAAACTATGGTTTTGTCTAGTTCACCTAAAGTAAAATGTGGGTTAACTTTGATGTTGTGGTCTGAGGGTTAAGCAGGTGATGCCCTAGTTTTGAAGTGTTCTTTTATTATCACGTCGCTCCTATCCTTATCATATAATTTTGTACCATCATTTATATCTTGTTATAGCCTACCATTATTTTGATTTATATGATTTTATATTCAAATTTCATAGATTCACCATTTTTAACCTGAGGCGAATTTTATAAACTCAGTTTGACTATTAAAAGAAATTATTCGGATGTAACGCTGAAAAAAAGGTATTAGTTTCATTCGGGTTTTAGTAAAAATTATTACAATAACCATGGTATGATTACTACATACAAAAATAAAAAGTGACAAACCAAACTCTTTATATGCTAATACCTTATATATTTTTATAAACATTTATACATATATATATTACAAATACTTTTTTTTAGCAAATAAAAATTAATAAACTCTAAGAGAGTAGAGTTTTAACCCTAGGGGAACCTTAATCCTCACAAAGTAAACAAAAGTATAGTTCGATATAATTAAGATATTGTAAAATCCTATAGTGAAATCTTAGCTCACATAAGTAGTGTTTGGTTAGTTTTGATGGATAGTTTTTTGCTCATGTCGTACTTATCGTTCTCATATAATTTTCTATCAGCATTTCTATCATATGATCGCTTATCACTATTTTAAATTTATTTCGATCAATATTTGATTTTCATTAAAAAGTAAATTTCTAATCATATTTTTTATAATTTATACATATACTATTTATATTTTTTAGCAAATTATGAATTTTTCAAAAAAAAAAAATTTGCAAACAAAAAAAAAAACCCTAAAGGTAGGGAACCTTAACCCTAGGGAAGCCTAAACCCTAACAAACAAAACAAAACTATGGTTCGATTTAACTCATCTATAGTGAAATATACCTCGTATATGTAGTGTTCCGGTAGGTTTTGGAAGGTGGTTAAACACATTACACGTCTCACTTCTCTTTCAAAAATAACTAAACCCTAAGATTGGAGAGTCTTAACCCTATAGAAGCTTTAACCCTAACAAATTAAAAAAAAAACTATGGTTCGATTTAGCTCAGCTATAGTTAAATCTAGCTCGTATATGTAGTGTTCGATTAGTTGGCGACTGGTTTTATACCCACATCGCACTTCTCTTTCGAAAGGAACTAAACCCTCAGAGTGAGGAGTTTTAACCCCAGAAAAGCATTAACCCTAACAAACCACACATATTTATAATAAATCAAACAATGAGAATATTAATATTTATGTTGTATCTTATTATTCATTATAATATATTCATCTGAGTTTAAGACTTTTTAATGTAAGGAATTTGTTCTCTTATTAAATTTGACATTTCAATATTTGGTGTCGTGATGCGTGATTCGTAAGCTTTTATACACAATTTTCTTCAATAAAAATTACTACATAGAAAGATACGCAATATTGTTAAATAAATTTAACTACATTTTAAACAGCGAAATTTTTTTAAAATCAATTATGAACTCAATAAAATTGCAGATTGATTATGAAGAGAAGCAATGTCTCCTTCAGTTTCTTTTCAATCTTTTTAATTACTTTGTCCCTCGATTCCATGTATCTTTCGTCAATGAGGATTACAATTCTACTTTCTCCAGTTAATAAAATTCCAAGACGTTTAAAAAAATAATTTATATATAATAACAAAAAAAACCCATAAATATCCAATGCAAACATCAAAAATCAAAAGAATAGTTTAATCCGAACGAAAATTAAAAAAAAAAATAACACGTACAATAACTTTAAAAGGAAAAAAAAACCAAAAATACAACTACTATCCTGAAATCCGACCCAAAATAACATGAGCACCGTATCTTCCTTTGCATGAGTAACTTCATCAACAATTTCCGTCAGAGATGCCTATTATAAACATACAAAACAAACATTTCTTAAGGAAAAAATACAAAAATATGTAAAATACAAAAATTTAATTAAATAAAACCTATATACTCATACCTGTGAAAAATTTTGTGAAGTAAATGTCTCATTGAGATCATTATCACAAGAATATTTCTCCACAATATACGATTTCTTAAAACCAGTATACGATTTCTTAAAACTTTTAAAAGCATATCTTTCCTCACCAAATCATCCAAAAAACCAGGCAAAACAGTAAGATTCTGGTAACAATACATGATTTTTAGTTAAGAAAAATTAAATCAATAAGACCACAAGGCGATGACTGAACATGTCCATGGTCTTGATTTTTAATACCTTCTATCCAAAAACATTTTGAGTGAAAGCAATTCTTTAGATTCTACTATGTGCTTCGAACATTACCAATTATGCAGTGATATGGTAAGTGTATTTGGTTATCTAACCATGAGATAAATTGGGGATCAAAATCACTGATGAATGGATTGTATGATCCGGCTATTAGTAGATTTTATGTCACCATTGTATTAGAAGACGATGATTATATATAATTTAGATTTGAAAGTATTTTGGCCGTGAACATGTCTCTGCATAATCCGTGTATTCATAATGTTTATAAAATTAATTCGTGCAAAATCTACTATAATTATGTAACAAAAATGAGAAAATAATGAAAAATGAGAAAACGATGATTTGATTTACTACCAAACAAATAAGAAAGTATATATATAGAAATCGAGGAAGAATTAGATAAGGACGAAAATTTACTTGATATATTCAAATTTGATATTTCTATATACATAATGAAAAGTATAAACTAATCATCTGTTAATATAAATTAAAATTATAAACCAATTATCAAGTATATCGATTAGAATTAAAAAAGTTTTCAGACAGCATAAAAATACGAAATCGTCAAAAATATTAGAACATAAAATATTAGAGATTGAAGAAACCAACAGAATATCAAAACCTGTAAAATACTAAAAGAAATAATAAAAGCGCAAAATATGATTATGGATCGAGTAATGATCTATATATATACAAAAGAGGTAGGGTTTCACTAATATTCGATAACATCTCATCGAATAAAAAAAAGAATATTTTCTATATACGATAAGATAATAATGGAAGATTACCATTAATTTCGAGTATATCCAAAAATAAACATATTTTTATTTAAAATATATAGACCATACAAAAATAGAACCAAAATCAATTAAAATTAGGTTCTGCTCAAATTAGCATAAATCAAACGAAATAATAGTATTTTGGTATTAAAAAAAAACTCGATGGCATGTTATGTAATTAGGTAGATTTCAATATATTTAACTTACAATTACAAAAAATATATAGATAATTTCAAAAAAATAGAGAAATTTCAAAAATTACCACTTTTCAAATGCCACATTTTCAAAATCATTGCAAAAATGCCACGTTTTCAAAAAAAAATTTCATTATATCATTTATGTTTGGATTAATTATGTTGTATTAGAGTTTAGTTTTGAGGATTTAAGGGGTTTTAGGGGTCAAAACATTTTTTTAGGGTTTATAATTTTAAGATTTAGGTTTTAAAAATCCATAATTAGTGGCATTCTTGCAAAAGTACACACCAAAAGTCATATTTTTATAATTGCCCCAAAAATATATATAGATAATTATGGAAGATTTTCATAATTATATATAGGTAATTATAGGAGATTTCCGCACATAATCTATATATAGTTATGAAAGATTTTCACCCTTGGCTATATCTAAATATGGAAGATTTCAAATCAAAAACTTTATAATGGAAAATTACCACTAAATCTTGAATATATATTTATTTAATAAATATATAAGGCCATCATAAATATAAATTCGTTTTTCTTTAATTAAAAAATCATCGATTTCCTAAAATATATAGTTATGAAAGATTTTCACCCGTAAAGTTGGCTATATCTAAATATGGAAGATTTCCATTCAAAAACTTTATAATGGAAGATTACCACTAAATCTTGAATATATATTTCTTTAATAAATATATAAGGCCCTTATAATATAAATTCGTTTTTCTTTAATTAAAAAAAATTGATTTTTCAAAAATCACTCTCAAGCCGCCACATAGGATTTTTCACCTCACAATTATAGAATAAGATAAGAAAAAGTTAAGATTTCAATTTGAGAATGATATCTCATCCATTAAAAAAATAAAAAAATATTTCGTATATATGATTAGATATTAACTGAAAATTACCATAAACTTTTATTAGATCATATAATAATATATTTACTAAAGTAATGAGCCTTACAAAAATATTATTTTCGTAATTCATTTTTTTTATAAAAAAACCCAACCACTAATAAAATGAAAAAATATTTCCTATATATAATTAGATATTAAATGAAAATTACCATAAATTTTTATTATATCATATAATAATATATTAACAAATATTTACAAAAGTAATGGATCTTTATAAAATATTATTTTCGTAATTTATTTTTTTTTTATAAAAAATCCCCAAGTCCAATAATAATAAAAAT
The DNA here is from genome assembly GCA_964056655.1 of Arabis hirsuta. Lineage (NCBI taxonomy): Eukaryota > Viridiplantae > Streptophyta > Magnoliopsida > Brassicales > Brassicaceae > Arabis > Arabis hirsuta. Next base: position 6,288,196 of record OZ053307.1, on the reverse strand, counting down.
ATTTTAGTGTTATTTTAGGCCCAAAAAATAACTCGGCATAAGATTTTTGACCTGACAATTATATAGTGTATAGAGATTAGGGGTGGAATTATTATCCGGGATCCGAGATCTGATCCGTTATCGGTTTGGAATCGCTCCGAAAATTAGGATATCCGGGGAGCCCGGATCCGTGAAAAGAGGATCCGGATCCGGATAGCAAAATTTTAAGGTTCGGATATCCGGATCCGGACGCATTAAATATATTAAAACCGTATATATTTTATATGTATTAAACTAATTTTATATAAATAAATATATATAAAAATTGATTTTAGTTCTTTCTATACTAAATTATATTTATTATAATAATTTAAAATATTAACTAATAATTTTTAAAAATATATTTTTATTTATTTATTAATTATTTTAATATTAATTTCGGATCGGATCCGGATATCCGTGGATATCCTGATTTTTTGAACGATTCCTAGAGCCGGGATATCCGGAGGTCACTATTCCAGATCCGGATAGTTTTTTCACGAATCCGACGATTCTGGATCCGGATCCGGATACTCTGAAATTCCAGGATATCCGGAATCGTTGCACCCCTAACAGAGATATAGATGGATATCGGTTTTATCGGTTAATGACGTAAACCCGAAACCAAAGCATCTAAACCAGTCGGTAAACCCAATTGAAAATCCGACCCGTTCCTCTCAAAAATTTCACACTAGACCCAGTTCTTCTCAAGAAAAAAGTGTGACTCGATTTTGAAATCGAAGTTGAGTGCGTACCGGAGCTTTGGTCGGCGACCTAGCTTGGGCCACCGGCGATCAGGAACTAGGAAGAATCGTTCTCACAATCCGGCGAAGTTATCGATTCTAAGGTCCGTTACACGAGAGATCGGTCTTCTTTTCCGATTCACATTTGATTGTCTAGGGTTTTGTTTCGTTCCTCTGTATTCCTTTGTTTTCACTTGTTACTCATTTGTTTGCCTTGCTTGCTTCAGACAAATTCTTACTAGGATATGGGCAGAATCAGTGAGTTGTCTGATGATTTAGTGGTGAAGATACTATCCTTTCTTCCTACTAAGGAAGCTGTCTCCACTAGCATTTTGTCAAAACAATGGGAGTTTCTTTGGATGTAGGTGCCTAAACTCGATTACGACATCGATGATTTCGAATCAGAGCTTGCATTTCGTGAATATCTGAACAAGAATCTGCCATTACATAGAGCTCTGGTCTTAGAAAGGTTTAGCTTCGACCTTGGTTATGCATCATTTCAACCTGATGATATCAAAATGTGGACAGGAATTGCAGTTTCTCGCCGTGTGCGCGATCTTAGTATCCTACATTCTTCTTACCTGTCCGACCCTAGTGTATTTTTGCCGGCTAGTTTGTATACCTGCGAACTTCTCGTGTCTCTTTTACTTAGCGGCGAAACGGTTTTTGTGGATGTTCCTCCAATGGTTTCTCTCCCTTCATCGAAGAATTTGAAACTTCGAGGTGTGACGTACTCAAACGAAGATTCTCTTCGACTGCTTCTGTCCTATTGCCCTGTTTTGGAAGATCTGGTTATTGAACGATACGAGGGTGATAACTTAAGAGGGTTAGTTGTTACTGCCACGTTATTGCAGCTTCAGATGGTGTAGGAAAGTTGAAACGTCTGAAACATGTCAATTTGGAAATGACGGAGAGACTCGAGAGCATTGATGGGATATTTGATGTACCGGAGAAACTTCAGAGCATTGATGGTGATGTACCAGAGAAACTTCAGAGCATTGATATGATGTTACATGTACCAAGATTGATGGTATTGAGACTACTAAATTCAAAGTTTTCTCTTGATGTTGGCACAATAGAGGAGCTAAAAACCTTGGAAGCACTAGAAAGCTTAAACATAGACATCTCCTCGAGTTCGGCTTTGGAGCACTTGTTAAGCGGTACTTGGTTGTCAAACCGTATTGAAGAGGTATGTATCAGAGATATTCAGGAAGAATTATACAAAACACTAGTTTTGCCAACAATGGCGCGTCTCAGTAAGCTCATCATAAGGAGTTGTGAAATACGGGAGATAGAGATTGGGATGACATCTTGGGACATATTTCTGACAAGAGCAAGACTGAATAATCTCTCAAGTGTGATTATAACTGGCTGCAATGGACTTAAGGATTTAACGTGGTTGGTGTTTGTTCCTAAGCTTACTCATCTTATGCTTCAGTCCTTAAAGAAGGTAGAAGAAATCATAAGCGAGGAGAAAGCGGCAAGTAGTGTCACAGATGAGCAGAAAGCGCGAGGTATGAATACTCCTTTTCAAAAACTCGAAAGGCTCGAGTTGAGTAACTTACCGATGTTGAATAGCATCCACTGGATTCCTCTGGTCTTCCCTTGTCTAAAGAAGATTGCGGTTGAAAGGTGTCCAAAACTGAGGAAGCTTCCACTGAATTGTGAAAGTTGCATTGGTGATCAATTACAGAGATGATCAATGGATTGAAAGGGTTCGATGGCAGGACAAAGCCACTAAAGACCGCTTCTTACCTTGCTGTGAAAAGGTAATGTCATAATATTAACAAAAGTTTCTCATCTTTGGTTTTCCAATACTAAATTTGTTTCTTCTTTGCTTGTGTTATAGCTCATGCCCTCGAACTCTGGAGAGTAACAGCTCATGAAGCAAGGCTTTTGATTCCTCATTTGTTTGTTTTTGTTTTCTCTGTTATATCTGCAACAGACTTTTGTTTCTTCTATCATTAGTTGAGTGTGTGGTTGTGTGTTTGAAGTGTGATTATTGGAAATGTACTTATTTTTATTTCTGATAATGATTCGAGCTTCGTACTTGTATGTTGATTTTTTTCTGATAAAGTGTGATTATTAGAAATGTACCTATTTTTATTTCTGATAATGATTCGAGCTTCGTACTTGTAAGTTGATTTTTTTTCTGATAATGGGAAGTTATTTCAGGCCACATTGTTAACCTGTTAGACAAGTAAAAATCTTTACGAACTTCTAAAAGGTTAGTTTGTTGTTACAGAGATTTGAGTTCGAGTGGGATTGAGTTATCAATTCCAAAGTGCGCACCAACTGTATGATGAATTGTCTCTATGATTTTTTTTTTTTTTGAGATACTCTTTTCTCAAGTGAATCTGTTTATTGCTTCTGAGTTACTAAATCCAGTAACTGAGCTCAATATGACTGCATTTAAACATAGAATTCTTCTAGTAGATACGATTTGATGAACATTGGGGATTGTATATTATTTTGATACTGATAATCCATCTCTCAGCTAGCCATTTTCTGATCTGATCGAATACTTTCTTGACTTCGAGCTGGCTAGGGGTGTCGTGAGTTAGTGGAACTGGGTGCACAACAATTGTATTGTTTCTTTGAAATTGTTTTGGAGCGTTTTCTGTTTCAAGTGATTCATTTTCTTGTAGGGAAGTGTAAATGTTTCTTGCGAGTTAAGTCCAACACCTGAGATCAAGATGACTGCATTCTCGAAGATTCGTCGAGGAATTCTTCTTGCAGATACAACTCGAAAATGGGCAACTCCGGTTTGGTGATCTATCCCAGTCAGTTTCTGGAAGATAGGTTGGTCTTTTTCTTCTGTAAGAAGGAATAGGTTTGGCCTTTTTCTTCTATACCTTAGTGACCATGAAGTTGTATAATTTTGATAACATAACAAATAATTGACAGAATAAAATTTTAGCAAAAAAAAATGAAGCCGAATAAATATGAATGAAATTATATGTTTATTTAATTAAAATTAGTATATCAGATAACATGCTTTACATTTATTTATATTCTTTTGCTAAACTTGAAATGTTTTTCATAATCAGGAAGACCTGTGCTTTGTTCCTCGATCATAGTCTTCCAATAGTTCTTATAGTTATGAATGGTTTTTTCTGTGAATATGAATAAAGTGGGGACCATTTTTGAAGGAAGAGGCTTAGATATTTGGTTGAATAAGCATCTTCGGACCCATGCAATAATGCTCTTTGGTCTTTGCTTTTCTGGAGACCGCATTATTCAAAAATCTTATCTTTTCTGTTTTTCTTAGCTTCTGGTTTTGGTCTGTGATGTGTTTTTCTCTCTCTCTATTGTGCAGCAATGGGAGCCTGTTCAATGCTCTCAATGGTTATGCCTCAAGGGGAGTTACATTCACAACCTCGCCGAGAATCTAGCGTCTCTCGAGAGAGCCATGGGAGCCCTCAAGGCGAAAAGAGATGATGTTCAAAGAAAGGTAGACAGAGAAGAGTTTACAGGGTGTCGTCAAAGGCTTTTTCAAGTCCAGGTATGGCTTACGAGAATCGTAGACGTTGAAACCGAATTTAATAAGCTTGTTAGTACTAGTAAGCTAGAGCTTCAAAGGTTGTGTCTCTGTAGTTTTGGATCAAAAAATTTGAAATTGAGCTATCGTTATGGGAAAAGGGTTATTCTGATGTTGAGGGAAGTTGAGAGTCTCAGTTCTCAAGGAGAAGAATTTGATGCGGTGACTGAGGACGCTCCAAGAGCTGAGATCGAAGAGTTGCCTATTCAACCCACAATTGTTGGTCAGGAAACAATGCTCCAAAGGGCATGGAACCGTTTAATGGAAGACAGAGTTGGGATTGTGGGTCTGTATGGTATGGGTGGAGTAGGCAAAACCACCCTTCTCACGCAGATCAACAATAAGTTTTCTGAAATAGGTGGCGGATTTGAGGTTGTGATATGGGTTGTGGTCTCTAACAATGCAACAGTCCATAAGATTCAAGGAGACATCGCGAAGAAACTAGGCCTTGGGGGGAGAGATTGGGACGAGAAAAACGAAAACGAGAGAGCTCGTGACATTTACAACGTTGTTAAGAGGAAGAAGTTTGTGTTGTTGTTGGATGATATATGGGAGAAAGTGAACGTAAATGTCACTGGGATCCCGTATCCGAACGGAGAAAACGGATGCAAAATAGCATTTACCACCCGCTCTCGAGATGTGTGTGGGCGCATGGGGGTTGATGACCCGATCCAAGTCAGTTGTCTGGACACCGACAAAGCCTGGGATTTGTTCAGAAAGAAAGTTGGGGAAAACACACTGAGAAGCCACCCAGACATTCCCGATCTTGCAAGAAAAGTCGCTGGAAAATGTCGTGGCCTACCATTGGCACTTAATGTCATTGGTGAAACTATGGCGAGCAAAAGCACAGCACAAGAATGGCATCAGGCAATTCACGTTTTGACTTCATATGCTGCAAAATTTTCAGGCATGGAAGATGAGATTCTTCCGATTTTGAAGTATAGCTATGATAGTTTAAATGGTGAGCATGTGAAATCATGTTTCCTCTATTGCTCTCTGTTTCCTGAAGATGATCAAATTGAGAAAGAAAGGTTGATAGAGTACTGGATAGGTGAGGGATTCATAGATGAGAAGGAAGGCAGAGAGAAGGCATTAAATCAAGGTTATGAGATACTCGGCACCCTTGTTCGTGCATGTTTATTGTTGGAGAGATTAATAGACAAATCGAATGTGAGTATGCATGATGTGGTTCGTGAGATGGCGCTATGGATAGCATCTGATCTTGGAAAGTATAAAGAAAGATGCATTGTGCAAGCTGGTGTCGGATTACGTGAAGTACCAAAAGTCAAGAACTGGAATAACGTGAGAAGAATGTCGCTAATGCAGAGTAAGATTGAAAAGATATCTGAGATCCCTGACTGTCCTGAACTTACAACTCTCCTCCTTGGGGAAAACTATAAATTAGTAACTATCTCAGATGAATTCTTTCAGTCTATGCCTCGGCTGCTAGTTTTGGATTTATCACATAATGAAAGTCTCTGTGGATTTCCGGAGCAAATATCAGGGTTGGTTTCTCTGAGATATCTTGACTTGTCAAAGACAAGTATAAAGCGACTACTTGTTGGTTTACAAGAGTTGAAAATGCTAATACATCTGAATTTGGAGGAGACGAGGAAACTTGAGAGTTTAGATGGGATATCAAATTTGTCGAGTTTGAGGACATTGAAGCTACAAGGTTCCAAAGTGTGGCTAGATATGAGCGTAATGAAGGAGCTGCAGCTGTTAGAACATTTAGAGTTGATAAGCATAAGTATCTCGTCAAGTTTGGTTGGGAAGCTATTGGTATATGATCCCAGATTGGGGAGATGTATTCGGCACCTATCTATTAAGGAGCGTCCGGAAGAATCAGTAAGAGTAGTACTTTTGCCAGCTATGGATAATCTGTGTAGCATCTGGATATCGGATTGTGGAATGAGGGAGATAAAGATAGAGAAGACACCATGGAACAAGAGTCTAACAAGTCCATGCTTCTCAAACCTCTCTGTTGTGAGAATAGGAAGGTGTGATGGTTTAAAGGATCTGACGTGGCTGCTGTTCGCTCCAAACCTTACTCATCTTATACTTCTGGGGTTAAAGCAAGTAGAGGAGATAATAAGCAAAGAGAAAGCTGCGAGCCTTTTGGAGAAGGAGACATGTAATAATATTATTCCTTTGCAGAAACTAGAAAGACTTTCCTTGTATGATTTGCCAGAGCTGAAGAGCATATACTGGAATGCTCTGCCTGTTCAACGTCTGAGACGGCTCTACATATACGGCAATTGTCCGAAGCTGAGAAAGCTTCCATTGGATTCTAAAAGCGTGTTCAAGGTTGAAGAATTTGCCATAAAATACAATGGGGAAGAATGTATAAAAGGGATCGAATGGGAGGACGAAGCCACACGACAACGTTTCTTACCTTCATGTAGGCGGTTTGGAGTATCATCATGACCCAAAATATTCTGAAATTGCATGGAATGTATTTGTTTCTTCTACCTCTCTGTTTACTTTGTGTGTTTGGGATCTGAATTATTACTCTTTGAATATTCTAATGTAAATATTAAAAAGCTTTGATTTACGGTTCGTGTAAACGGATTGAGTTCGAGTTGCGTAGAATTGGGAGTTTGATCAATTGTCTCTGTGATGAACTTTTGGAGCGTCTTTCATTTTCTTGTAGGAAATGAATTATTTTATAAGGTTAATGCTCTTAAGCCAAACGTAGATATGATTTCTAAGGTTTGTTGAAATGATCCTTCACTATCCTGCTTATCTTTTGAAGTTGTTGTATATGGTGATTCAGAACAACGAAATAAATACGAGTAAAACCTTCTTACCCAAGAAAAACCATGAGATTGTTCTTCTTCTTTGAACCGGGCTCATGGTTTGACTTCGGTTTTCTGAATGCACACCACTTGTCTGATAAAATGTCTCTATGAAGATTTTTTTTTTCGTTTTTGTTTCTCAAGTGATTGTATCATTGTTCTTCGGATGCTAACGATACTATACTTTCTGCCTACTAAGTAAGTTGTCTCCACTAGCATTTTGTCAAAGCACTGGGAGTTTCTTTGGATGTGGGTGCCTAAACTCGAATCAGAGCTTGCATTTCGTGAATATATGGACAATAATCTACCATTACATAGAGCTCCGGTCTTAGAAAGGTTTAGCCTCGACCTTGGTTATGCATCAGTTCAACCTGATGATATCAAAATGTGGACAGGATCTTAACATCCTACATCCCTTCGTTGAAGACTTTGAAACTTCGAGGTGTGACCTACTCAAACGAAGATTCTCTTCGACTGCTTCTGTCCTATTGCCCTGTTTTGGAAGATCTGGTTATTGAACGATACGAGGGTGATAACTTAAGAGGGTTAGTTGTTGCAGCGTTTATCCTTGTATAAGTGGATGTTCTTCTGGTGGGTATGTGATAGTTACCCCTTCTTTGAAATATTTCAGATTCAACGCTGAAAGAAGTGATTTTTCCTATTTGATTGAGCATATGCCAAAGCTTGAAGAGGCTGATAACAAGCACACAACGGCGGGGTCTTACTGACTCTCTTCTTTTTCTATTTTAGTCTGATCAGAGTTATTTTGCAGCGTTTAGTTTGAACAGTATATCTGTTCCTAAATGTTTGTTGGAGAGTCTTGAAAGTTTTTAAGTTTGAAGGGTACCAGAAGAGAGAGATGTCTTGAGTTTTTTCTTCAAAAATGCTTGTTGCTTGAAGTCTTCATCAATCTCGGAATGATGGTAGAAACTGAACGTGGAACTTGCTTTCGAACGAAACTGTTGGAATATCAATCCAAGTCCCACATCCAAAGTTTAGACATGAATTGTCTAGTATATAAGTAATGTCCAACTCCAATTAGTATGAGGCCTTTTGGGAAGGAGCCCAAGAACAAATTCGTGCGGGCTTTGCTTCTGGGCCCAAAGCGGACAATATCATACTAATGGGAGAATTGGACATGGACTTTAAAAGCCCCAATAGAAACAAGTACCTTCTCATCATGTGTGGGTTAATTCTACCTTCTGGTTTTATGTTGTATAACCTTAAGTATCCAAAGAATATTTATGTTCCTAAGTCCACTTTTACGTTACAATTACAAACTCCAAGCTATTATTCTACCATCCTATATTTTCAAGTAAAACGTGGGTTAATGAAATTACGACTTTTTCCTTTTCATATGTTTGGTTGTATTAAAATATTAATACAGATATACTCAGAAAGAAACAACAATGTTTGATGTACCTCTGAAAGTTGGAATTTATACATAAATCTTGGTGACTTAACTCACTATGAGACATGATTATAAAAAAAAATTGGACTTGTTCAAGCAAGTGGTGAGGGAAACATATTGAAAAACATTCCTCTTTTTTCCTACAAATCGAGACGACTTTTGACACGGTTACATCTATGAGTCGTGCTCCTCTATATAACCTTAAGTATTTATATATACATATATATGCATATATGTTTTCTATGTAACTACTTTATAACTACAAGAACAGGATTGTGTAAGAATAATTAATTTGGTGACTTGAACAACATAGATATATGACGTCTCTTATCGATTTTCCTCCCGACATGGAGTTGCAAGATATCTTATCTATGCTTGAAGCTGAAGATATTGATGTCATTGTCCAGATTCAAGCTGTCAAGGTGTTGGCAAAACTGACAATCGAAGGTTTTTTTTTTCTTTTTTTCTTTTTCTGCAATCTTTATACTTTGACTTATGATGTTGTTTCTCTCATCGGTTAGAGAATCAAGAGTGAAGTTTAATCAAACCCTAAAAATTATTGTTCTTTTACAGAAATAACAATGTGAAAACAACCAAAATTTTTTTTTTGGGACTCATTATTTCTTATAATATTGTTTGTTGTATCTAAAACAACAGAGACAAATCATCAGCAATTTGTGGAAGCTGGTGGTCTCACCTCGTTGCTAATGATTCTAAAAAACAGGAAAGATAAGACCATTCACAAATTTGCTACTCTTGCATTAGCTAACCTTGCAATGAACGGTAAAATAAAAATTGTATTTCTTTATTTTTTCCTTTTATATTTTCGTTATTTTTTTAGGAAAGCAATTTCTATTTGCGCTTTGTTTTTAGAAACAAATCATGAGCTGATCATAATTCAAGGAGGCATCGCTTTATTGTCATCAATAGCAGCCAATGCGCAAGACCCTCAGACCCTCAAGATGGTAGCTGAAGCAAATTGCAAATCTTTGTGGAAATGATATTTTCGGTTGATGTATATTTTTCCCCTAGTTATTACTCCAATCAAAACGTAAAAAACCTTCTTTCTTCTCTTGATTTCTCTAGTATTTGGAATAAGTAGTATAATTTATATTACTATAATTTTTTAGAAATGAGGACGAAAAACAGGTAGCAACTTATGAATTTTGATTGCTACGTACCATTCTAGAGGCGCATCGACAAATAATTGTGAAAGTAGGTGGCCTCACCTCCATGTTAATGCTTTTGAGAAGTACAGAAGATGAGAACATGCAAAGAGTTGTTACTGTTGCAATCGCCAACTTTGCAATTCACAACGGTAAGAAAACTTAATAGCGGATTTTCATGGTTTCTTTAGTATTTCACATCTCACATTTTATAATTTGTTTATTTATTAAAAAAAAAAAAAAAATCTGTTTACATTCATTTTTCATCGACAACAGCCAATACTCCAAATCCTCATACTCTCAAGCTGATTGCTGGAGCGATTGCAAATCTATGTGGAAACGGTACTTGATTTGATAATTCATCTCTCTTTTTCTCGTTTATTATATTGGTTAGATTCTAAACACTTTGGATTTTCTGCATGCCGTAGATAAATTGCAAATAAAACTAAGATCAGAAGTCGGAATAGAAGCTTTGTTGGGAATGGCCAAATATGAACACCCCGACGTTCTTGCACAAATTGGTCATGGAATCGCAAACTTTGCCCTTTGCGAGACAAGATCATCAACCCAAGGTTTGATATGTATTAATATATGGATCCCAAATTCAACATACACCATTTAGAGTAGTACTTGAGTTTTGGGATAATTTAGTGATTAACATATTCTGGTTATTGAAATTAGGTAAATAGCTGTCTACTTTAGTCAACTAAGAAACTAACCAAGTCAACATAATTTAGGGGAAAGAAAGGATACAAATTTAGAAAGAGTTAAGTTTTAATGAGTTTTTAGATGATTTTGGATGAATTAGGGAAGTTATTATGATTTTTAAATAAAATTCTATAAAATCTCATGCAATTTAAAATTTTCTATTTTGAAACTCCTCTCAAATTTTATCAACTAACTGAAAATAACTAACACACGTTACCATTTAGCAGGAACCAAAAACGGTAAATCGCTATTAATAGAAGACGGGGCGCTATCTTGGATCGTACAAAATGCCAAAACAGAAACCTCAGCCACGAGGCGACATATTGAACTAGCACTCTGTTATTTGGGGAAGCACGGTAAATGTGTACATATCATAACTACTTAAACCACGGAAACATGCATGGCATTGTAACACAATATATAATTTGAGTTTGTATACGTAGAAGCGAATGCGAAAGAGATGGTGAAGGAAGGAGCACTGTGGGAGCTGGTGAGGATTTCAAGAGATTTTTCAAGCGAAGACATAAGAAGTCTTGCTCATAAGACTCTTACTTCAAATCTCAGCTTCCTCACTGAACTAAAAGGTTATTCTTTTCGATGAGAAAACAAACAAAAAGTTGAATAATGCTTTTGGACGACTTTGATTGCATAATATGTTTTATTGTATGTGACCAGAGGCAGAGGCAGAGGCACATCAACAATACGTTGTGGAAGCCGATGTCCTTACCTCCTTGTTAATGCTTCTGATCAGTAATACGAAAGATGAGAACCTTCACAAATTTGCTGCTAGTGCAATATCCATCCTTGCAATGAACAGTAACATATAAATGACGAATTTGAATTATTATGTTTTTGAAGTTTTTCATCTCATATTTGTTACCAAAATAGTTTCTATTTACGTTTATTTTCAGTAACCAACCAGGAGCTGATCACGGATCAAGGAGGTATCGGATTATTGCCATCAACAGCAGCCACTGCTAAAGATCCTCAGACCCTCAAGATGGTTGCTATAGCAATTGCAAATCTTTGTGGAAAAGGTAATTTCGATTCATCCCTCTTTTTCTTTTCTTTATAGTGAAAAATTATCTGAAAAGCTATTCATTTGGTTAAACCCTGTCCTTCAAAACACTATTGATTTTCCGCATCAGACAGATAAATTACAAACAAAACTACTATCAGAAGGCGGGATTGCAGCTTTGTTGGGAATGGTTAAATGTGGAAATCTTGAGGTTCAAGCACAAGTTGCTCGTGGAATCGCAAACTTTGCGTTTTGCGAGACAAGAGCATTGAACCAAGGTAAAAAAAAATGGTAAAAAAACCTTATTTATTAACCAATTTTTGTTTTGTTGTAACCGGGATAGTTCCTAATGACCTCCTAGGTCTCTAGAAAATATGTATTTTTGGCACTTAAGGTATCTATAGTGGCAAAGACCGATTGACTGTTCTCTTACTTGGTTAGCTAAATGTTGTTGGTTTTCCTCCTAGTGGGAAAACCAATTGGTTTAGAAAGAACCAAACTTGGATCTATTATGATCCATGAGGTTGTTATTGGCTAAGGCTTATGATGGATATTACCCTAAACCTAATTTTGGTGTAGAGAGAAACTAAGAAAATACCTCATGGCACTTAAGGTATCTACAGTGGCAAAGACCGATTGACTATTCTCTTACTTGGTTAGCTAAATGCACCATTTTACAGGAACTAAAATAGATAAATCAATCTTATTAAAAGACGATTTGCTCTCCTGGATTGTACACAACGCAAAAACCGCGTGCTCAACAATCGGACAGTATATGGAACTAGCTCTATGCCATTTAGCACAACACGGTAAGCGTGTGTTAATAATATATACTTAATTAAATCGCGGAATCATGGCATTGTAACACAAGTTTTGAGTGTTGCAGAATGGAATGCGAAGGAGATGGTGAAGGAAGGAGCAATATGGGAGCTAGTGAAGATCTCAAGAGACGGCTCGAGAGAAGACATAAGAAGTCTTGCTCATAGGACTCTCACTTCAAGTCCCACTTTTCTCACTGAGCTCAGACGTCTTCATGTTAATCCCTGGTAATTAAGTGTATTCTATCTAACCTAACCTTACCGAATTGTAGAAAAAAAAGACGGTTAAAAACAATGTTTTCATATTATAAAAAAAAAAATGTTTTCATATTATATAGGTATTTTCATGGCTTTAGGTTGAATGTTTTGCGTATATATATAGACGTAATAGTGAAAAATTAAATAACTTTGAGATAAAAAAAATTTCCATATACGTAAGGCAATTTATAGTTTCCATATATGATTCGAGCAAATTGATCAAACTTTGAATTTTTTTTTTCGTTTTTTTTTGTTTTTAATAATTGTTTATAAATTATTACAGGGTGGTGACTGACAATGCGGTTTGTTCTTCAGTGGTAATCGCTGACGTGGACTACAACTTCGTCGTTAGTCTTTATTTATGTTCAAAAGCACCATTAGATCATTCACTTTACCATACAAACTATTCATTTAAAACAATAATGGTAGTAGTTTTTTCCTCCCTGTGTCTTGTTCAGGTTAAGAGTGGAATGAGAAATGCTATCAAATTGGTATCATCTTATTCTGCCCAAGGTTTCTATTTTCCCCATCGATTTATCGTTTAGCCAAATTCATTCTTTTAATTCTAAACCCAACCAAAAAAAAAAAAAAAAAACGTCTGTATCTCTTTTTTTTTTTTCCCAGGGTCTCAATATTGATAAGTAAACTGTTTATTGTATATGATAACCAGAGGCAAATCTAAAGAAACTTATGGAAAGAAGTTTCACCTCGATGTTAATATATCTGAGAAATACTAAAGATGAGACGGTTCAGAAAGATGTTGCTTTTCTAATCGCCAACTTTGCACTAAGCAGTATGTAGCCATTAAATGAGCAATTTTGATATATTTTTCTATAAAATTAATTTTATAAATGTTTGAACTAAACGTTTATTGGAGTTATTCTCAGAGACGTACCAAGAACAGATCATGAATAAGGGGTGCATCAGTTTGCTATGGTCGGCAGCAGCTACTGCACAAGATCCTCAAACCTTAACCATGTTCGCCAAAGCCATTGCCAATTTGTGTGGAAATGGTAACTACTAGTATTTTCATTCATGTCTATATAGTTGATTAGATTAATTCTGAATACGCGCATATATATATATATATATATATGTTCATATTTTGGTTGCATAACGCAGAAGAATTGCACACGAAGCTAAGGTCTAAAGGCGGGATTGCAGCCTTGTTGGAAATGGCTGCCCGGAGTGGACATGTAGACGTTTTTGCAGAAGTTGCTCGTGGATTTGCAAACTTCGCCAGCTCCGAGTTTACAATATCAACCAAAGGTGATACTTATATACGTTGCTTGCAAAAAAATCGAATTGCCAATACATTCTCCGATCAGTTGATCATATAGGTGGAAATAGCGGATAATCAATCTAGTAATTTTTTTCTAAATATAATTGTGTCTTCCAAAAGAAAATAAAAAGAAATATACGTATTTGACATATCATTTTCAATTTAAAATGATCTAAATAACTCTATTTCTATAACTCAGGAGATTATAGAGGAAAATCGACCTTAATAGAAGATGGAGCTCTCTCTTGGATCATAGAGAAGGCCAAGTCTGAAGCCTCAACTACCATTAGGTTGCATATCGAATTAGCCCTTTGCCGCTTAGCGCAACACGGTATGGTACACACACAAAAAAAAGTATCGGACTTTCAATAATAAATCATAACCATACTAGAAGCCGGATTTCGGTTTGAATTTTTTTTATTATTATTATTATTGAAGAAGCGAATGCTGAAGAGATTGTTGACCAAGGAGCAGTGTGGGAGCTTGTGAGGATTTCCAGAGATTGTTCGAGAGAAGACTTGAGAATTCTTGCTCATCAAATTCTTACCTCAAGTCATGTTTTCCTCACTGAACTCAAACGCATATGTGTTGAACTCCGGTGAGTCAATCATCGCATAATTAACAATTAAACTAAATCATATGGTTAGAAAACTTAATTGATTTTCTTTTTCCAATATATGCAGGGATATTGATGGAACTTCGATATATCGTGATAACAATTCGAAAATGACAATCGAAAAGAATTTAGTTCAACACATCAACACCATATATGAAGAGGTTCTGGAAGCCGAGAAAGAAAATGTTATTAAGGCAACATACAACAAAGGGAAAGAACAACTTTCAGATTTATTTACTTCACTACTAGAAACGACATGGGCTGAAAAACTAAAAAGCAAACTCGGTGTGTCGTCAAATTCAAAATGGATTAAACTAGAGTGATAAAGATTGACATATTTTGAAAGATAAAATTATTGAAATATTCGACGAACAAATTACGTGTATACTTTTTGCGTAGATTATGTGATACATGCATGTTTAATTTGCCATTATGTAATTTTTAGATTATTGTTTTACTTTTTCGGTAATCAATGTTCGTCAATTGTAAAATGTTTTATCTTTGATTGATGTGTGATGTTAACTTGAAATCCTGTAAATCATAGGCAATTAAATAAAAGCAATATCCAAATTCGACCATATAATTAGGTATGTATATAAGTAATATAACTTTCTGTTATCCACACAAACACACGTATGAATATTTGCCTGCATGAAGTTTTTGATCGATTTTGTCAGTAATATATGGAGAATATACTCTCAAAACATGTTTGAATATTAATTAAAATTTGCATATATAATAAATTGCATATATAAAGAAAGTCACGTATTAAAAGATAAACAATTAGGTTCACAACAACAACAACGAAAAAGTTAACAGAAACTATCAGCCATAAAATTTGTCAACTAATTAAAGTAATCAAAAGTCAAAACAGATCATTTTCTAATCAAGTTAATGAACTCATTCTATCTCAATTTGTTTTTAAAAAATAATCTCTCAATCTAATATTACGAATTTTAAATAATATACATAGGCGATAAATATTGTTTTCGCAGCTGGCTCTCGAACGAGTCTACACACACAACATCTAAAAAGTTTGTCTTACTTTTTTGGATATTCGATTTGTTTCTTACATTAACCTGCTTAGATCACAGAAAAAAAAATGGTTTATCTTTGATTGATAATCGAAATTTTCATGACTTGGTAAAATTTTTGAAACGGTAAATAGAAGGCAATGTCATGCGATTATTAATTATTTAGCAGAAAAATATGTTTAAAATTTTAATATTGTACAATAGTTTATGTTATGATTCTTGGCTTCTTGCTTTAGCTAGCGATTAGGGTTAAGTTATCATTATAAAGATAACAAAAATATAAAAATAAACTCTGAAGCGGCGTGAGCGAGAAGTGGTGTGTACCACTCCTAATGACTTGTGTGTGCTTCTAGCCTTCTACTTCGTCACTAATCAACAGCTAACTCATAACATAGATCATGCTGTAGATGTGATAATTTTATTTAAAACATTGTATATACAAAAGTCAAACCATATTTTCACAGCAAAGTCAAATCATTTATCTCTGTATTTAATTCATTTTTTATGAAACAAATGTCAACCTAACTCGCATCAAGTAATTAGGTTTAAATAATCTTTCATTACTCCTCAAACATTTACAGCGATCGCACAAAAAATGTATTGTAAAGTGAATAGGGAACCTGTTATTACATTCGGCCCAATTTTGTTAGTCAATCACAAAATCAAGTATATTGTTTTACGTTTTCGCTCACAGATTTCTTATTAGATCTCTTTTGGATTTCTTAAGTTTGAGATCATTTCATGTTTAATTTATCTTTAGGTTAAACTTTTTCAATTCATTCACTTGGATTCGTCTAAAAGCGTTTGAATATGTAAGAGACAAGTGTATTTATCAATGGACAAAACCGAATAATAGTCAAACTTTGAGTGTAGTTTCAATATTAATTTTGGACGGCTGAGATCTTATATAGGGAATATCCTCAGATCCGCGAAGTTCTCCTAAAACTATGGAGACTTGTCGACGACACTTGTGATACGGGAATAGTCGACATTGTGATAGTCGCCTAATCAAATAACAAACAAATAGAAATTAAACAAAATGATACTTTTCAAGTTCATGTTTAGAATTTAAAAATTTAAAAATTTATAATTAGTGATAGTTTTACAAATATACATTTTTTCAATTTCCCCCTTAACAAACTCTATTTACAAATATCATCCTATCAAAACGTGAATAAACTATATTAATCGTATAAAAATATCTTGGACTATAATAATACGAAAATACATGTTTTGTCACGTCCGAGGAACAACATGCCCTTTGAGGGCAATGGTGTGATCTTTGTAAAAAATTAATATTGTAATTTTTATCTTCCCGACTACCCCTAACAATTAATTAATAATCTCTTAAAATATGTTTGATATACAGTAAGTATATACTAATTTAAACATAGGTCGTGCGAATATCTTCTCAATATTGGAGTTTGAACCTGTATATGATCTACAAAAAAAACAATTACAGATTGATGAGATTGGGCAACATTCAATATGAATTAGTTTATGGACATGAAAAAGTTGGCATGTTAGAAAAAAATATCATCGAAGCCGCAAGTTGACAGACAAACTCACCTCCATCGTAAATATCCTTAGGACATGATTATGATTATGGATGGTAAATAAAAATAAATATAAGAGATTTTTAATATTATAAAATTTTTATATTTATTTAAATTATTTTTGAATTTTTAAATATAGAATCTATATCATCCATATTTAGTAGATAAATATAACATTTCTTTCTATCTCTTTCTTCTTTTTCTTTATATTCATCAATCCCAATACAATTAATATTATAAAATTTATATATTATTCTAATCATATTTATTACATATAATCATGCTCTTATAGATCAACAAATATATTAACATTTTGACGCGCATAATCAATCACAGGATATGATATTTGCCCATTAATACATATAAGTTGTACTTGAGAAAACTATATCTATATACTAATGATGTGTTATGTACTTAATCCTAATTAATTTTCTGATATTATTATATAGCTTCTTTTTCTTTATATTCATCAATCCCAATACAATTAATATTATAAAATTTATATATTATCCTAATCATATTTATTACATATAATCATGCTCTTATAGATCAACAAATATATTAACATTTTGACGCGCATAATCAATCACAGGATATGATATTTGCCCATTAATACATATAAGTTGTACTTGAGAAAACTATATCTATATACTAATGATGTGTTATGTACTTAATCCTAATTAATTTTCTGATATTATTATATAGCTTATTATCTTTTTTCATCAAAGAGAGAGGGAAAACATATTCGAATTTCGCGCCAAAACACTAACAGTCAAAAAGCAACCACCGAACTTTTGTCTCGTCAAAGACTCAAAGGCAAATCTGTTTTTTCTGGATCCATTGTCAATTACGAAATTACCCTATAAAGATTAGATTAGGTTAGGTTAGGTTGCACTAATTTATAATCAAAAGTTATTTAAACATCATCCTTACTATAAAAAGGAATTCTCAATACTACGTAACAATCAATCACTTTCTGTCTTTAATTTAAACAATTAAAATGTTGATTTGTTGCAATTGTGTTTACATGGAGAGAATTAGAGAGACATTCGAATGGTAAATAATACTCCATAAAATTATAAAATTCACTGAATAAAATTGGAAATGGTCCTACGAAAACGAGAATGTATGAGCTGTTATTGCCACGTCAACAAATTCCTCCACGGGATTTTTCTGTCCATTCAACGTTTCGTTCCTACGAGTTGCTCAAAGGTTGTCTTTTTTCTTGTGGGTTGTGTTTTTTTATCTTTTCTCAACATTTTTTAAAATTCGAATTATTCTTAATGAAAATCACATAAAGAGATTTATCTTAAAAATAATATTATCTAGGAGAATTAACGGCACCGACTGACCCGACCCAAATCCTCGTGGACCCGCTAATTCTTTTGGTTGATTCTAATGCCAAAATTCCATCGTCATGATCTTATTACGTCGTGATGACGTGGCTCCCACCCCTTACCGATTACCGGAAGTCCCCGTTTCCGGCGGAGAGTCGTACACATTTTCCCGCTAAAACTCGACGTGGAAAGAGCCAACAAAAACAACAAATTGTCAAATTTTTAATAAAGGAGCCACAAAAATGTATTAATTTCCTTTGGACGTACGGAAAAGCTCATAACTCCTGTGTTTAATTTTTCTTTCTTCTAGTTGTTCTTAAGATTCTCCGCCTACATATTTTGATCTGCGACACATTTTTAAAAAAAAAATCTTCTAGAAGAAACAGTACATAATCGGCTGTGAAGTTATTTATAGTACTTAAAACTCTGATTTTAATACTAACCAAATTGGTCATTAATGTATCATTAATGATTAAGTATACATTAATAGCTAATAAATGTATCAGAATTAGGAATCATCTTTGTCTGTTAAGTTTAACGAATAGTTAAAATGATTTTGCAGCTTAGGTTACTGCAACGCACGCGGCACGTCCAAGGATGTACGTATGGAAACTGAAATTGTATTAGCAAAGTTATTAACAGAGAACTGTGTCGTTCACGTGGCAAGATCTAGACCGTTTATTGATCGTTAAGACAGTCTAAACTCTAAACTACACGTGACATGGTTCTGGTCCGTCAGAAAGTGGCCCATACGTGGGGTATATTCGTATTTAATGCGAGTGATCTCCTTAGATCGTTAGAGCATGATCAATTGTAAGTGTTAAATAATTTTTAATAGATTGTTAAAAAATTAAAAACAATTAAATAATAAAAAAATACTTAGTAATCCCAACAAAATATGCTAATTTAAAAGATTTAAAAACCTAAACTGTGGGTTACCAAAAAATTAAAAATAATTTATAATAAAAAAATCACTAAACAATCCAACTTAACCCTACCATTCATTCTTATATGACAATAGTAGCCCTAGTATATAGGAAAATCATCTAACATGCATACTAATCCAACATAATAATATAAAAATCTTTTCAAGTTTTGGAATCTTCTAACTTTATCTTCTTTACGTGTAATCTGTTTATAAGAAAGTTAAGCAAAATCACGCTTATGGACGATCAAATATATTTCCAATAAAGTTGATTTGTGATATTCCGTTTTAGCCTAATTATTTATTTTATTATCGGTGGTTTAAATTTTGGAATATTTATAGGTTTGGTAAATGAGTATTATAATAAATTAATAATGGGTAGGCGGAGAAAATCACCTCATCGACGTGAATAACACGCGCGAATTTACTTTTTTCTTGCGATACGTCTGGACCAATTAAATGAAAGCACGTGACTAACCCCTAAATTCTCTCCAGAAAAAGACAATATTACCCCTCACGACACGCTTAAAGTGACACACTCTCTCTTGCCAGCTTTTAAGTGGGTCCCTTAAAGATCTTTCTCCTCTCAAAAGTGCGCCTCTCGATTCGGGGATTCCCAGGTCTGGAAAAGACTTATTTACCCCTTCTAGTGCTTAAGAAATCGGAGCCAAGTATGAGGGTATTACCGAAACTTAACATATGGGAAAGTACGGAAGCGCGTAGCTAAAACGCGCCCAAGATATGAGGTGGATGGGGTAGGCATAACCACGGTTGCGGTTATTGCGATTACGGTTTTATAATCATCGGTTACGGTTACAAATTCATTTAACTTTAACCTTACAAATTTCATTTAACTTTAATCTTAACCATTTAATATATGGTTAAAATGGTTAAAGTTAACATGGTTCTGGTTAGGTACGGTTATGTTTATTTGATGACTATAATATGGTTAATATCAGTAGTATAACCATAAATTTATTTAATTTTGACAAATTTTTTAATAAATAATATATCGACCAAAATATTGAAAATGATATCAACTAATATAAAGCTGGTATGAAATTATGATTATATGATTCAAATTTTTATGTGATAAATTAGCTAAATAACTATGAATACTATTACATTATGTAAGCTAAATGATTTGATTAATAAAAAAAAAATATTGCCTAGTGATCGTGGATGGAGTGATGAAATGGATTAGTGGAGACATTGAAAAATTTCACAGTTTTAAGCACATTCACTTTTAATTAATATAATTATGTTAGTTTTAAATACTTTTGAGTTAATAATTATGTGATTATACATCACATGTTTATATGTTATATTAGTTAAACTTGTATATAACAAATTAATAATATATTAGTTTTTATTTTAAAAATGGTTACGGTTGAAATTTTAAGGTTTTAACTGTGCGGTTAATCAACAGTTTAAATATGATTACGATTTTGATACGATTACGATTAACCATAAATATCTACAGTTATGGTTTTTAACCGTTTTACAAACTGTATACGATTACGGTTTGAAAACGATCCGGTTACAGTTCAAAATACGATTACGGTTTAATTTTGGTCATGTCTAGATGGGGTGGGGGTAAAGGAATTTTCTCATCTTAGCTACGAAGCGAGTATCATTTGACGTGGGACCTTTAAGATTATGACACGTGGCCGTTAGCTCGATGATTGTCGGAATGGGATCATAGTAGAGTGGAAAGCACGCAAAGCAAAGGGAAACCAATTATGACAGGTGGCATCCTAGCTGGACAGTTGAACAACCAGAGTCAAGGATCTGTTGACACGTGGAGGTTTGGCTGGTGAATTTTATTGGTTTCCCTTATGATGGGATGTCTAACTAATTTCGGGATTATTTAATTACTAATTAGTAATTGCAAAAAGGAATAGATAACAGATATATCGAAGACTTCAGAATTATGAAATGTTAAAAATTATATATGAATTACCCTAATTTAAAAGATTTTCGTGGACGGCATGAACAAAACTGATAATCCTCAAAGAATATTATATTTTTTTCCGGTAAAAGGTTAGATGAATCGAAAAAGATGGATTAACGATTTTCGGGTTAGAGGAAGGAATGATATGATATGTTATAGAAATTAGAAACATTTTAAGGTTTAAAATAAATATTTTTAGAAAAATAAAATGAAAAACATTATAAGTCCAACTAAAGAAGACTTTTAGCATTAGTAACATGCGCGAGACGTGCTAGTCCATGTGACTTTTCTATAATTTTGCAGAGGTAAATTAATTATTTATTTATCTATATATATATATAACGCGTCTAGTGTTTGGAAGGATTATATGTGAAATCGTGCTTTGAATCATCTTTAGAGAGAGAGAGGAAAAGTAACAGTCTTTCAGGGTTCGATAGGGATTTAAACGGCTACGTTTTGTTTACAGAGAAACGTTGGTGAAGAATTTATATGTGTATCTTTGGTAGAAGAAAAAGAGGTTGAAACTTGAAAACGACAACGTTTGAGTATCAGAGAGATTGAGAGAAAGATAAATATGGCGATGAAGGGTTATTTAGATGAATATGAAAAGCTTGTGATTAGGATGAACACTCCAAGGTTTGTAACTTTTCTCCTCTGTTTTTTTTTTTTTTTTTTTTTGCGATTTTGTGTTTGATTTTCTTATAGATTAGAAGAACTAATCTTTAAAGATTTAAAAACCCAGAAAATTGTCTCATTTTTTTTTCTAGGTAAAGTATGATTTTCGTGTCTCCTTATCCAGAAATTTGTTTTCCCGGAAAATACAGAGAACAATTTCAAAATTGATTTTTTTGAAATTTCAAAGTTTTTCCTTTTTTCTTTCTGTTTTTTTTTCCAATAAAAATTATTAAATATTTAAAAAGTTTTGTTCTTTCTGTCTTCTTCCTGGAAGATTTTCCCAGCTTTCTCCTTTCTTTTTTCATCAACTTGAATTTTAATTTTATGAGGACTTATCTTCTCCAAACTTTAATTGATAAAATCCCATTTTTGAGATAATTAATTTTAAAATTTGTTGGAAAAGAGAAAAATCTAAAACAAATTTATACATTATTATTACAGGGTCGTTATCGACAATGGTGTTTGTTCTTCAGCGACAATTGTCAAGGTTAGTCATTCTTTTATTTTAATTATCATTTCCACCATCAAATTAATATCTTAAAAAAAAAAAACAAAATCCAAAGATTGAAAATTTGATAATAATATCTTTTTCTTCTCAGGTTGATAGTGCAAGAAGACATGGTATATTATTAGAAGCTGTACAAATTCTCACCGATTTAAACCTCTCCATAAAAAAAGCTTACATTTCTTCTGATGGAAGATGGAACATGGATGGTAATAACAATTTATTAAAAATTCAATTTTGTTAACTTTTTTATTACATTTTAAAACTCTGTTTTTCCTAATTATCTTTTTTTTTTTTTTACTGCAGTTTTCCATGTGACTGACTTAAACGGAAACAAATTGAATGATCAGAGCGTCTTGAAATACATTGAACAGGTAATTTCATAATTATTCATTTGTCTGAATTCAAGAACATGGTGGATTCTAAAAAAATTTAATGTTGTTTTTCACAGTCGATTGAGACGGTTTACTACGGAGAAAACATTGAAGTAAACGGATTAACAGCTTTAGAGTTAACCGGAACAGACCGAATCGGTTTACTCTCTGAGATGTTTGCGGTTCTCTCTGATCTCAACTGTGATGTAGTTGACGCTAAGCTATGGACACATAACGGTAGAGTTGCTTCTGTGATCTATCTCAAAGATTGCAACTCAGGATCACCGATTCTTGATTCTCTGCGAGTTTCCAAGATCGAGGCACGGTTGAAGAACGTTTTGAATGGCGAGAACGACGTTAAATCCGCTGCGAGGACTTGTGTTTCGATGGATACGATGACGCACATAGACCGTAGGCTTCATCAGCTTATGTTTCAAGATAGAGACTACGAGAGGAGATCCAAGAGACATGAGAGATCTCCAATGGTTGTTGTGACGGTTCAGAATTGGGCTGAGAGGAGTTACTCTGTCGTTAACGTTCATTGCCAGGACCGGACTAAGCTTCTATTCGACGTGGTTTGTACGTTGACCGATATGGAATATTCCGTGTTCCACGCTACTATCAACACGTCTGCAGATCAAGCTCACTTGGTATGTTCACACAACCTTGCAAATTCGTTTAAATTGGGAGGATTTTCGTGCGATCTTGAGCTAATAGATATGTTCTTTTTTTTGGTTAAATTTTTCAGGAATTCTATATCCGGCATAAGGATGGATCACCGATAAGTTCAGAAGCAGAGAGACAACGAGTAATTCAATGCTTAGAAGCTGCAGTCGAAAGAAGAGCTTCTGAGGTATAACACTACCCTGCAAATGATTGATTTTTCGATTGTTAAAATCGGTAATCTAAACCTTTTATGTGGTTTTCTTTGTGTTTAGGGTGTGAGATTAGAGCTGAGGCATCCTGACAAACGAGGTTTACTAGCGGAAGTTACGCGGACATTCAGAGAAAACGGTCTGAATGTTACAAGAACTGAGATATCAACTAGCAGCGGAATGGCTACAAACATATTTTATGTGACTGATACGAATGGAGACGAAGCCGACCCAAAACTGATTGAATCGGTTAGGGAGAAAATCGGTTTGGATTGTTTAAGAGTGAAGGAAATGCCTATGGTGAATCACAAGAAGGAAGATGGAGAGGAACATCAACAGACTAAAGCAGTGTTGGTTTCACTTGGGAGTATGGTTTGGAGAAATCTATTCAACTTTGGTCTGATCAAATCATGTTCATGAAGTCTTTAAAATCTCGGATTAACCGAACCACTGGTTCTATGTTCTTTGAAAGGCACGCGGACTTTATCCAAAAAGTCCGCGTGCCTTGGAAAGAATTAATTCTTTTTATCAGTGTGGTTTGGAATATTTTTATAAAAAGTTAGGCAATGTTTGGTCATGTTCATGTAAATAGAGAAAAAGAGAGGAGATTTAGGTGCTATAGGGTTGTAAAAAAAGGTTTCTAATATTAATTATTGTTTTATTGTTATGTTTGTGTGTGTTACTTAGATTCTTAGTGGTTGACTTGTATTTTCTTTAAAGTTTGGCTCCATTAAATTTTAGAAAAATATAGATGTTCTGATTTGTCAACAATGTCCCATAATTTTGTGTCGAAACATTTACAGAAATTCTTTCCACCGAACCTAAGTCATATGTCGTTTTGACTATGAATAAATGTTTTTTTTTGTGTGATAAAAACTATGAATAAAATGTTATAAGCAAGTCCACTATTTTTTTAAGAAAATTAATATTGTAATTTCACTTTTGAATAAAAGTTTTCAAATTCTCTCACTATGAGAGGGTCTTCCTACTGTTCGTGGTTTGTATTATTTATGAGAAAATGCGTTAGTTGGTAAAGAAATTGAAATCATAATTTACCAAAAATAGTACAGTATGTTCTAGATTTTCAATATAGGAACTTTCCATCATAATTTTCTAACAAGAAAAAGGACAATAAAGGTAGGTAGCCAATAAAAGCTTTTGGTGGGTGATTCATGGAGTAATTGGAAAATGATGTTACATTTGGTGTCTCTCTTATTTTCATTCCACGTTGCTAAATTTCTTATTTTATTTTGTTGAAAATATTATTTCAGAAGAGTTGGTGGAAGAAAGCGTAAACATAGGTTTATGTCACAATATTCAAATTCATAATCTCAAATAAAAATCAAATGTCTATCTCCAATCCAGTAAAAACATGAAGAAAAAATATTACTACTTTTTGGAAATGTATAATCCAATGAATCCATCTATGTAGTACAATAATTAATATATTTTACGTCGTTCTCATGTATTAGGTCTAAGTTGTTAATTTGTTTAATGTATCAAATATTACCGACACTTTCTATGCTAATACCTCAACCATTTTTGATAATATAAAATCTTGACTTAGATTTTTAATAAATTGTATATCTTGCGTCTAAATCTACACACGTTCACCTCCAAAAATATCACTTGTTATATAATTTTGGATGATCCAAATCAACATCGGATAAAAACTTGGCACTACCAAATAACATTACTGGTTAACTTACACTATAAATAATTATGACAAGTCACGCAAGACATTGTCATGTTCCATGCGTCACCAACCATCCACCATCCCCATGTTCATTTGAAAGCAATAAACCATATTGAAAAGTGAATGTCCAATCATATTTTAGTTAGACCATATTCTGTTGTGATTTTGCTAATTTGGCCTTTATTTGCTTAATTTCAACTTTTCCCATTCCGCAATAGTAAATTGCATAGCCAGTAGCTTAAATATCAAGGCAATACCCAAGTTTCGTAATGGGAAAAAAGAGTTCAAATTTTTGAGAACAACAAAAACAATGGAAAATTCACATTTCTAATCAAAATTAGAATGTTGGGTCCAGTTTCTGGTTCGTTAATCTCTTCTTGATTTTTGAATTTTTACCTTGAACAAATATAAATGTCGAATTACTAAATTGGTTTTAAACGATTTTTGTTCTCAGTGTTAATTTCGTCGGTTTCATGAACTGGTTTGTACATTGCATTGTGGTTCGTATACCACAGAAGCGACGAGACAAGAAAGCCAGAAAAAGACATAAGCAAGAGTTTATTGTTAAGCTTCATCTTCTACAATGGTTGCTTATTCGTTGAAATTTTCAGGAAAAATCAACTCCTTTATATCTTACACAGCACTTTAAAATATTTGTAGAGCCAAGAAAATCGGTCAAATGAAAGAACAAGAAAAAGCGATTTTATTCAGAAACAATCAATCAACAACAACCACCTAAAGATTGAAACTTTGACATTACAAATGCCATCGATGTGAACAAAACAGGCTAACCAAGACCTGCGGTTTCGTCTTGACGAGGAGCGTCCTCTTTGATGCGTGGTGGTCTAACAATCTTATCGATAAGTCCATACTCCATAGCTTCTTCAGCGTTAAACCTTTTCATCCGGCTCAAGTCTTTGAAGATCTGTAACATAAGTATGCATTCGAATGTTGTCAGAATAGTAAAGAGGAACTATTTGGGCCGGTCATTATGAAATGCAAGTCCAGTTAGCAGTTGGTCAAAAACAAAACTAACCCTTTCTGCAGGCTGCCTGGTATTCTTGGCTAGTTCGTTGAATAGGTAATCTCTTATCCTCGAAAGCTCTTTAGCTTCATTTTGGATGTCATCCGCCTGAGAGAGTTTGTAGGTTGTCGCTTGACCATTAATAATGAATCCGATAATCGTTTGATCTTAGTAAGGAAAAAGTTGAAATGTGGCTTATTTACCTGACCACGGGCTGCACCGGCTGGTGACTGGAGTGCAATTCTTGACAATGGCATCGCAAACCGTTGACCCTTTACACAGCAAAAAGAAAAGACAATAGTTCAACTTCAAATGTACTCAGAGACTTGCATATACATTTAAACTGTTTCCAAGTATATATAGTCATTTAACAAGTGAAAGATGCATAGTTGATTCAA
Organism: Arabis hirsuta; assembly: GCA_964056655.1. Taxonomy (NCBI): domain Eukaryota; kingdom Viridiplantae; phylum Streptophyta; class Magnoliopsida; order Brassicales; family Brassicaceae; genus Arabis; species Arabis hirsuta. Next base: position 6,261,466 of record OZ053307.1, on the reverse strand, counting down.
CAAATGTCAAAAATGATTACCTTTTCTCCGGCTGCGAGAAGAAAACCTGCAAGGTTATAGGCAAGCCCAACGCAATGTGTCCCAACTGGACTTTTCAAACTCTTCATTGTATCATAGATGGCTAGACTTGGAGTAAGCTACAAAAAACGACAAACTCTTAATATCTTTACATTTAAAAATCTAGAGAAGTAAGCAAAGAACAAAACAATCTTAAGAACGAAAGAGAAACTCACATCCCCGCCTGGTCCATTTAGGTACATATAAATCCTCCTCGAGTCATCAAGAGTATCAAGGTACAACATGGTCGCTAATATCTGGTTACTAAACTCTTCATCAATGTTTTGTCCAATGAAGATTACACGCTCTCGATACTACATCAAAGATTCAAAAGTTGCTTTGTTTTCTCAGTGACCAGATAATACATATACATAAGATTATGAAACACAAAGTCGCATATACGTACAAGGGCATTCCATATATCAACCCATTGCCAAGTGCCTTCTTCTCGGTTTCTGTAGGGCACTCTCGGTGTTCCTATAGGCATCATCTTTACCCTTGACCTACTCGCTTTCCCAGTCCTGCAAACACACAGAAACCACACTGCGTTTACAACTCGGCGATTAAAAGAGACAGAGCTAATGAACCGTCACTATTTCGGAAATGACCGTTCAAACGCATACTAATATCTGCAAACCAACTAATCAACAAGCCACATTTCGTTTTGCACTATAACTCTTTAGCTCAATTTTCAAAGTTCATAATTCATTACAGGAACTTCCATCACTAATCATGTAAATTCCCAAATAGCAGCAGCTAAAAAAACCCTAAATTTAAGCATGATTGAACAAGAAAAGCTTCCAAGCATAAGCCAAGCCTAAAATCAATTCTGCAAAAGAAGAATTACACATTACCCGGATTGCAAACTCTTGTGAACTCTGCCATAGAACTCCTTATTCAAATTCTGATACCCACTTGCTAAAAAGCCTGAACAAATTCAGAGGAGAGTAACACGAATTAATCAGTTCCTTCGCATCCCAAGAACCAATTCGATTAAAAACAAAAAACTTCCCGAACGGATTAAGAAGAAAGGAACGAACTTGCAGATTGAGGCTTCAACCCAGAATAAAGCTTGATGCTACAGCTGCAAAATCCATAAGAAAAATCATTCAGATGCAAAGTGTATGTATATATATAATCAGTGACATAAGTATGCAAATTTCGGGATAATCGAAGATTACCTCGGAGTCAGACAAGGCTGTTGAAGGGTTGTATTAAGCGAGACCGCCATGCTCGTCGAGCGTGTTAGAGCCGAACACTGAATTTGTGTTTTTTATTATTAGCCTAGAAAGGCGAAAAAATGTACAGATTGGGTAATTTTGTTGAAGAAGATGGATGGTTTTATCAACTCTATTGGTTTGGTTTAAACCGATTGGTTTACATATGCAATTGTATTTGAACTCCCAATTTTCCTGAATCTAGTCCGGTTTAGATACTAACCGATTGTTTTGTGACAACAGAGAAACAGTCTCAAACTCTCTCTCGCTTGTAAGAAATGAGTTTCTCACAACACCTCCAAATATCATCATTTGAGAGTGTCAAGCTAATAATCAACAAAACCAGAGAAAACAGACTGATTCCAAACCGGTACAGAGAGTATACTTTGTCAATGCTCATGAGTAAATCTAATCTTGTACAAACTCTTGTTGAAGTTTTTTCTTATTCATCTGAATCAAAACCCAAAAGAAGGAGATAAACATAATGATGTGATCTTAAGCAGGCTTCTCGTAAGAGTTTTGATCTCTAAACTCGGCAACGGCGCTGCGAATCATCCCCTCAACATGTGGCTGGACAAACAAGTGAGTACTATCAAGTATATGGATTATGAATTTCTGAGAAGAAGGCATCGAATTGTTCATGTTCACTATGAACTGAGCCATCGGAATATCGCTGCATAAACAAAAGACAAGAAAACCAAAAAAAAAAACATCATGACTTCAACATTGTGTTCATGTTCATCAATTTTTGTTGACAAGATTTGCTTGAGTAAATGAAGAACAGTGTACCAGGAGATGAACACTCCTTTGATTGCATTAACCATTGTGACTCAAACTTCTCTTACCTGACAACAACAAAAACTAAACTCAGAACATCGTTCGCCATCTTGAACAAAAATGATCATATGAGGAAAAGAAAGCTTAACCCTTGTTTCAATTCAGGGTTTTTTACTAGATGCAACGATTCCAGAGATGGGTTTTCGCTACTTTAATCATCACAATAGATTTTCGATTCTCAAATCTAAGACTTTACGATTGTATCCCAGACAAATCTAGGTCAAGTTTCTACAATGGAACGAGAGCAATTGGATCTATCAATCTCTCTTTACTTTGAGATCGACCACACAACAAGGAAGATCGAGCTTATTTGAGAAGATGAAGAAGTTGGAGAGAGAGAGAAGTCACCTTGATAACGAGATTTCTCTGGCCTGACGACGATGATGGTCACATAAGCACAAGTAGAGGATTTGGTCTGGTTTTTATATAACATTAACTTTAATTACAAAACTGAACCGAATGTTCTAACATCACACAAAAGTGTATCACTTTTTAACCTCCAAGTTCGCATGAATTACACAGTTTCTTCTGAACATTGAAATTGCTCATTTTTATTGTTTCTGTCACCAGTTAGTTTACGAGCTTGATTGCTTTTACAAACAATGATCAGACAGACATAAAAAGACGGTTGAAAATCAGGATCTGAAAATGTTTCTAATAAAGAAGATAATACACAAATCTTTCTCCCACTAATCATACAAATATCAAACACAGGTAGCAAAAGCAAACACTTTTTTCCTCTCTTTTTTTTTCTCATGTCCACGAGCATGGCGCTGTGTCCTTACAGCGCCGTGTCAATCAGATGAAAAAACCAAAGAAGATGGACCGCGTCTTGTGGATTAGTCCTCGTAATCATCCAGAGCCGAATAAATCATCCTAAGAAAAAAGTTTGCAGGCAGAAAGTGTTTTAGCTGTCTTGATCTATAATAAATAATGTAGAGCAAAAAGGGATTGATTTCAAAGATATTTGCTATTTACCAGAAGATAGTGAGAAAGAGGTTCAGGATTATATACGCAAGCTTGAACAACCGTTTCTTCTTTTCCCAGTTAAGCAAATTGAAGATCTCAGTGACATCTACCAAGTGTTGTCGTTTCGAGTAACTGAAAATACGAGAAACCGAATGGATATCATCAAGATATCAACATCTGATTGGAGCAAAAGATTGAAGATTAACTGTTTAAACAGACTTACAGTTGGAAGTTGTAGTAGAGATAAGGGAGACATAGGAGTGTCATGACCCAGTGTCCTGTAAAGAGGTAGAATACGCATAGAGTTCCTTGAACAATGAATTCAGGTAAAACCACGGAATTTATCCTCGACGCAGAGTCGTAAGGGTTGATGTAATCAAACTCGAGATCAGCTAAGCAAACAAGCTGCAAATGAAAGATTTTGATTGCAAAAAGATAATTTAGTTTCCAAGACAATCTCTCCTGTCTCAACTCGAGTTACTGTTCGACATGGAAGATTCGGTATGCTAGCTTATCAATCTCAGTGACTCATCTAATCATAGTCTAAAAACAAAAAACACTCAAAGGTTGACTTCATTACGCATTGAAATGGAGCTCACTTTTATAGGCATGCTTAAGGAGATCAATTCTCAGACTAGAAATGAACAATTGACATCAAAACTAACCATGAACATGTAACTAAGCGTATTCAGGAGCCAATATACCGCACTTGCAGACACTATATATGACCTTAGGTTTACTCATTTGAACATTCCCAAAAATTGAACCTTTTCTTCTTACAATCATGTGACAAGAACAAGAACATAAAACCCTAATTTTAGTTAAATCACAGACTACTTAAGAACACAAAAGGCTGCAGATTAATCGAAACGGGCAATATGGAATTTATTATAACCGTATGCGGAAAGCTGGCTAATTTGGTAGAAAAATTCAAAATTTTAGGTTTAATATTTCTAAAATTGAGAATCGGATCAAAATTGAACCTGATAGACAATGATTCCGACAATGGCAATGAGGAAGAAGAAGGAAATGAGCCATGTCCAAATATCTCCCATCTTCCCCCGTCTAGCTCCGACAATTTCCTCGGATCTATATTCCGCTGTTTCTTATTCTTCTCTTGCCTCTCAATAAAGTTCGATGAAGAACAGAGAGACAGTTAGACTTCCTGGCTCCGACAATATCCTCGGATCAAATTTTGGTCGGCGAGTTTCGATTAGTTCAGTTCGGCTTCGAGTTTCGAGATTCTGATCGGAACTACAGAACTGGTGACGAAAGTAAAAAGCCTAGAATAGAAGGCACGACATTCCCGGTTTAGCTGCTTACCGAGTTTCCGGTTATATCTGATTTCATTGTTTACCGAAGTATCGTTTAATATACCAGTAGGATTTAAAAGCATGTGGGCCTATTGAGCTCGGCCCAATTAAAATAGTTTGGGTTTGGGAGAAAAGACAAGTGTAGGACACTAAAATTTGGTAATTAGAGAAATACACTAAACTCTTTGAAAAAATGAAATGTGGGACCCATAGTCTCTCAATCATGTGATTGGTAAAAAGCCAGCTGTTCTCTAGTAGCAAAAACAAGCTTCATCTTTTCGATGTATTTTAAAAAAAAATTATATATATATACGGGGATTACCGGTCAACCAATACCATAACTTCACTTTCTCAAATAGTTTCCAATTTTAATTATCATATCAGAAAAATATTCAGATTAATCTTTGATTTTTCTCGTTAACATTATCATCAATCAAATTATATCAATAAGTTATTTAAAACAAAATTATATGTAAATCAGTTTAATCATTGTATAATGACATATTTTTGTATATAACATTTGATTTTTTTTTTTATTTAAACGGATATCCAGTTTAGGATATCTAAACTTTTTTTGAAACAAAATAGATAAAAAAGTTTTGATATTCGCTAAAAACGAACGAAACATGAATACTGTATTTTTTTAATATTGGTTGTCATCCTTACTAACAATTTACATTTGAAACTGTTAAACTTTTTGAACTTTGTTAATCAAATAATACTAAAATAAGAAAGAATGTAGGAATAAAATGGTGCTTCTTTGGCATGTTATGCTAGTAGAGCTATTCAGGTTCACTAGTTGGATTAATATCACTATCAGTATAAAAAAGTGGCGTTAATTTCTATCAAAATTATACTTTCTTACGAATAAAATATTGTTATTTCAGGTCTAAACGATATAGTGGAGTGGTTGAGAAAAGAAATGCTCGTACAAGTTTGTGAATCAAGCAAATTACGTTGTCACAGTAATAATTAGTATCAGTATTATATTTATAATGATGATTGGGTCTTCATTTCAAGAATTAGGTAAATTTAGTATAGAAAGAATTTACGACTAATATATTTTTACACTTTTATAAACTTTTCATAACAAAATAAGAAAAACATGTAAACTCAATACTATTTTGGTGTTAATAAGTAGTGTTTTTGATAAAAGAGTTTTTAAGTGAAATGGCACTCACTCATAAACGTAAGAAGTTATATTATCATATGTTTATACAATATGTATGTTACCAAAAAACGTCATAATATTAAAATTTATAAACTATGGCAAAGTGATGGCATTACTAGTACTTTGTCATTAAATACTATATAAGAAATTTCGTTTTACAGCATGATAAGTTTATCAAAAACTTAACATGATATAGAGTGCATACACTTTGGGTGGTTGGAATGTAACAGACAAGATCATTCTTATAGATTGTACTATCCATCTTTTAAGATTGGACTGGTCTAAATTCTGTGGTATTCAAATCGAATCCTGCCTATTATTAATTTTGTTTTAATAGATATATGGGTGGAATTTGTATATAATTAGAACCTCGGATCCATGGATCATTCAAATTCATGTATAAGCATGCATACATCAGAAGGTGGGAGACAGTTGTGACATGTGGTTTTATAGACATTAGATATTGACCAATTGAAACTTGACTCCTACTAACCTCCACTATTTACTTTAATTATTGTTTATTTATCTTCATTTTTAATTTGTATATAGCAATGTTTTTGTAATACATAGGATTAAGTTATGCTTTAATCATGTAAAAATAAAAATTATGTTTTTGGATGAATTCGGTAAATAAACAAAATACCACAAAATATTGATGAATTGGTTAGTTGTTGAATTTTTGTTGTCTCTATATTTTGTTCATGTAAAAAGTATGATTTATTTTTAGAATCTTGAGTTTTGTCGATATTGGTTTAAGTAAGAGATGTGTATATTTTGTATTTCCGACTAGACATAATTTTATTGTCAAATATCGGGTCTAAGCCGATTTTCTAACTAATTATCCAAATCGAAAGAATACCAACCGAATCCGAACAAAAATTTTAAAATACCCGACCGATATCTCAATTTCTAATAGTAAAATATTTAAAACCCAAATTACTTGATTCGAATAGAATATGTAAAATTATCCAATTGACCCGATTTTAGTAGATATTTGGAGGATTGAGGATGGTATTAAACCTTATTGATATCCAGCTAAATTGTGTGTTCAATTCTTTTGTTTTATTTTACAAAAAAAAAGAGGTGAATGTTGTGAAGAGTACAAAGGGTGTTGTTATTCATGACTTCAAACTGCTAACGACTGCCATGAGACTCATGATTCATACAAAACAAATGAAAAAGAAAAGGAAGTAACCAAATTACATTAGAGTTTCTAACAAATAATTTAGCAAATTGTAGGAAAGTACAGTAACGAAAATTGTCGGTATAAAAATTGGAAAATCTAAAAGGATTCTACAACTTTCGACTTTGAAGACAAAAATATTTACGAAAGAATTTGTCCTTTTGAGTCAACACAAAATGGTCAACACACTCTCTCCCATAATGTCATTCACTGTCTATCTAGAAACAAAATTAAATTCCCACTTTACCCTTTTATATACCCAAATTCTGAACACATCTCACGTAGACAAGTAGACACAAATGGAAATCCCACTCACCACTTCTTTTTTTTGTGTCTTCAAATTCATGAAATTTACAACTACATACAAACTAAAGATATTACTTTAAACCGAAATTAATAATTTAGATTAAACCCTATCTTTTGACAAAAAAAAAGAAGATTAAACCCTGTCTAATATACTACCTCATATATATGGGCTAATTTGTCTAATAACCAAAAAAATTTAATAATTAAACATATAGCCAAAAATCCTAAATATAAAGGTTGTGATTGTGCTAGGGTAGGTTTAGCTATAAACTTAATTATAATTTTTTTTTGGTCTATTGGGCAAATTAACTCTATATTTTTTTTTATCAACAAATCATTTATTATTTTTAGTATCAACAAACTGTTTAGCTTTTGTACTAATATATAATTAAGTAGATCCAAATTATATACGTATATTTTAGAAGTACTATTTTTTATAAAACTTTTGTCTAATTGATGTATATAATAAACTGCAGCCTGTTTTTTGTTTTTGTACCACAAGTTAGATCCTTCAGAAACTTGAAGTTACTAAATTAGAATTACTTTTGAACTGATACTGCAGAAGATATAAGAAAAAAAAAACATGTGTAGATTACGAAAATCTAAAATGCAATAAATTAAGGTCCCAAATAATTCCAATAGAAAGAAAAATCAAAATATTAAAGCAGGAGACAAGAAAAGGGATTTTCGAAAGAAAAGTAATAAAAAAAGTGAAATAGTATTATTTTTTTGTTCCCAAACCACTTAAAAGCGCGTGAGAGAAACGCTCCAATGATGAGGAAGTGAGAGAGTTTATTAGCCAATGTAACGTTTGGGTTCTCGTACGACGTGGGACTCTCTTTTCAACCTTGTTCCTTTCAAAACGTCTGTTTATTACCTCTCCCCACGCGCCTTCTTCACGCGCGTGTTCTTCAACTCCTTAACTCTCTAAACTCCCTAACTCTCTCTCTCTCTGTTTTTCTTCTTCTTCGCTGTCTCTTTCTTCGAAAAATCTCTCAGACAAGGAGCGATCAGTGAAGAAGAAGAAGATAAATTATACAAAGTGAATTTTTTTAATATAACTCTCAAAACCCACCTCGAAAGTTCCGATTTTTTTCTTTCTTCATCGGAATTTTTTTTTATAATGTCGACGACGAACGCTTCCACGGCGGCTCAGCAGACGCCACCACCACCACCTCCTCCGGCGACAACGATCGACGGTTTAACTTCCGACGAGCTAACCGCAAAGGCTTTGAACAAGAGATACGAAGGTTTAATAACTGTTAGGACTAAAGCAGTGAAAGGTAAAGGCGCGTGGTATTGGACACATCTCGAACCAATCCTCGTACGCAACACCGACACTGGTCTCCCCAAAGCCGTGAAACTCCGTTGTTCCTTATGCGACGCCGTTTTCTCCGCCTCTAACCCTTCTCGCACCGCCTCCGAGCATCTCAAACGCGGCACCTGTCCCAATTTCAACTCCGTCACTCCCATTTCCACCGTTAACCCTTCTCCTTCCTCACCTTCTCCTCTCGCCCACTCCTCTTCTCACCACCACCACCACCGGAAACGAAACTCCTCCGGCGCCGCCGTCACCACAGCGGTTCCTTCTCGCCTCAATCCTCCTCCTCAACCCTCTTACCACGTGACGCCGATAACAGTCGTTGATCCTTCGAGATTCTGCGGCGGAGAGTTACAGTACTCTGCTCCGCCTCCGGGAGCTGTGGGACCGCATTTGATGCTTTCCGGTGGAAAAGACGATTTGGGTCCTTTAGCTATGCTTGAAGACAGTGTGAAGAAGCTCAAGAGCCCTAAAACGTCGCATACGCAATCACTTACCAGATCGCAGATAGAATCAGCTCTGGATTCTCTCTCCGATTGGGTCTTCGAATCTTGCGGGTCGGTTTCTTTATCGGGTCTGGAGCATCCAAAGTTTCGAGCTTTTCTTACACAAGTCGGTTTACCAATCATCTCCAAGAGAGATTTCGCCACGACAAGACTCGACGTGAAGTACGAGGAAGCCAGAGCAGAGTCTGAATCAAGAATCAGAGACGCCATGTTCCTACAAATCGCATCGGACGGTTGGAAATCAGGAGAATCCGGAGAGAATCTGGTGAGTTTGATAGTGAATTTACCAAACGGGACGAGTCTGTACAGAAGAGCGGTTCTGGTGAACGGAGTTGTGCCGTCGAACTACGCAGAGGAACTTCTGTTGGAGACGGTTAAGGGCATTTGCGGTAATTCACCTCAGAGATGTGTTGGGATAGTCTCTGATAAGTTTAAGACCAAAGCACTGAGAAATCTCGAGAGCCAACATCAATGGATGGTGAATCTGTCTTGTCAGTTTCAAGGACTCAACAGTTTGATCAAAGATTTCGTAAAAGAGCTTCCTCTGTTCAAATCCGTCTCGCAAAACTGTCTTAGGCTCGCCAAGTTCATCAACAACAACGCGCAGATACGAAGCGCACACTATAAGTATCAGTTGCAAGAACACGGCGAATCGATAATGCTTCGAGTTCCTTTACATTGTTATTACTATGACGATGAACGTAGAAGTAGTAGTAGTAGTAGCAAGGCTTGTTACGTCGAGCCGTTGTTTAATCTTCTTGAGGATGTGTTGAGTTCCGCTAGAGCAGTTCAGTTGGTAATGCATGATGATGCTTGTAAGGTTGTTTTAATGGAGGATCATATGGCTAGGGAGATTAGGGAGATGGTTGGAGACGAAGGGTTTTGGAACGAGGTAGAGGCGGTTCACGCTTTGATCAAGCTTGTTAAAGAGATGGCTAGGAGAATAGAGGAAGAGAAGCTCCTTGTAGGGCAATGCCTCCCGCTATGGGACGAGCTAAGAGCTAAGATCAAAGATTGGGATTCTAAGTTTAATGTAGGTGATGGACATGTGGAGAAACTTGTTGAGAGAAGATTCAAGAAGAGTTATCATCCGGCTTGGGCTGCAGCGTTCATACTCGACCCTCTTTACTTGATAAGAGATAGCAGTGGGAAGTATCTTCCTCCGTTCAAATGTTTGTCGCCCGAGCAAGAGAAAGATGTAGATAAGTTGATAACAAGGCTTGTGTCTAGAGACGAGGCTCACATTGCGTTGATGGAACTAATGAAATGGAGAACCGAAGGGCTTGATCCTATGTATGCACGGGCGGTCCAAATGAAAGAGCGTGACCCTGTTTCGGGAAAAATGAGGATAGCGAACCCTCAAAGCAGCAGGCTGGTTTGGGAGACGTATCTTAGCGAGTTCAGGTCACTAGGGAAAGTCGCGGTAAGGCTCATTTTCCTACACGCGACTGCTTGCGGGTTCAAATGCAACTCGTCTCTTTTGAAATGGGTAAACTCGCATGGACGGTCACAGGCAGCCATAGATCGAGCCCAAAAGCTGATCTTTATATCAGCCAATTCGAAATTCGAAAGAAGAGATTTCTCAAATGAAGAGTATAGGGATGCAGAGCTGCTCGCCATGGCTAACGGTGATGATAATTTGCTAAATGATGTTCTTGTGGATACATCCTCGGTGTGACAATTTTAAAAATGTGAATCTCTTTTTTGATTAATTTTATTTCAGCTTAGTCTTTTTTAAGTAGAATTTGGCATTTCGTTGGATTGTTTGAATTCTTTTCTTTCATTACTATCATTAATATTCATTTTGTACTTGGTTCCTTTAGAAGTTGAGAAAGAGATGACTTATCATCCATATGTGATTTAAGTATTTGTATTTTTGTAGCCTATATATACCATAATTTTTGCCGATTCGAATTCTTAAAGTTCTCTAGTCTTGTGATCTTATTTGCTAGTTCCATCAGATTGGCTCTACTAGTTTCTGATTATGTTTTATGCTCAATGAAACATATTGCTATCTTTCAGTTTCTTGTCATGATCATCGATGTATCGGTTAGGAGTTAGAAAACTCTAATTAATGACAGCTTTTGCTTCTTCTTTTCTTGGTACATAGCGTAATGATCCCTCTAGCTTTTTCATCTAAATTCATATTCTTAATCATGGCTTCAAAACATATCTTTACTTTTCGAGAAAATGACTTAAGCTTTTCAAAGTTTAATGTTCTTTCTTCATGATAACGTTTTCTTGATGTCAATGACAGACTAAAGATACATAGTTTTGTCATCTAGGGTTGCGGGAGAACAAAACCTGATTCGATCTATGTATTTAAGTAATTAACTATCAATCTATTTAGTATTTTAGAAGAACAAAAATCATGTGGATCCCCACCATGAAAGCAAGTTTAGTGGGAGGTTATTGCATCAAAATCATAGTTTTTGTTGTTGTGTATAAGTTCATTTTGAAGCTTTGAAAAGTGAAATTGTCAAATTACAAATGTGGAAAGAACAATTCTAAAATCCTAAAAATCTTTTGTTGAGATTTCAAACACTATTTGATGTTTATGGATGAAGCTACTTATTACTAGTCTTGATCTATTTGAAGCAGTTGTGTGATTCCTTAATTAATTACCCATGATTTCTACAGCTATGAATAGGTAAAAAGGTTAAAATCTTTTCTCTTCACTTATTTTTATGAGCCCATGGTTTGTACTTTTTTTATAAAGAAAATCTGTTACCCATGATTTAGATTCTTGTAAATCATAACTTTATCAATAGTACCATAATTCAAAATCTAGTGCCAAGATTTCATAAATGGACTCACCGGACAGCTAAAGTGAAATTACACAAATTAAGTAAGAACAGCGAAAGCAATAAAAAAACAAACAATTAGTTAGAAATAGTAAAGAGAAATACAATTATTAGATGCTATTTTTCCATTTAAGTTATAGACAAATAGATAAGTCAAGTACCTCTTTTTTTTTACGCACTCACTCACACACATGCATACATATACATATATGTACTGCATTCTAAAGTATTGTTATACTATTATATAAGTAATTTTCATAGTAATGATCAATTTGAAAGTTGAATCTATAGGCTACTGATTGAAATGAAAATGGGGTTTTAACTTAAATTATATAACAAGGAATCATTGTAATTGGGGGTGGTAATTTTAACTATGCCAAACGAAACAAGGGGGAGCCCAAAAAGTAGAAATCAATAATTATATTTATACCCCACAAATAGCAAAGTAAACTACTTTTAAAAAAAATACACTTTATTGTTTTTTTCTTCTTGTATAACTTTGAACTTTCTACTAAGCATTAGATTCACCTCAACCACCTCCTCGAACAAATTAATCACAAGAGAAGATCAAAACTTAAATTAGGACAATCAACAAAACCAAAACTTTAAAATACAAAAATATTGGCTCTCACTTTTATAGGCAATAACCACAGCTCATTGATGGTTTTGTGTATAATTAGTTTTAAAAAAACATCAAACTAATATCATAAAACAATTAGAAATATAAGATTCTTGTATATAATTAAATGATGTATTTACATAAATAAATAGTATATTATTAGATTGGATATATACACACATATATATATAAATAATAAAAGTTATTGTAATTGTAATTATGTCGTGAAAGAAAAAGAGTTGTTGTAATTATGTACTCCTATAATTACAACCTAAAAAGTTATTGTAATTATTGGTTTGGTATTTTCACCATTTTGGTGGTGAGGCAGAATTTCCTGTCGGCAATGCTGACTTCTCACCAAAACTCTCTCAAATTATACGAATGTGTGTATTTTGTATTTGTGTTTCTTTTTGCGTTAAAAGGTAAAACAAAAAAATAAAGATAAAAGGAGTAAGAAAACTTAGAACTAAGTTAAATGATTTGCAAGAGCCAATGTTGTTGCCAAAAAAAACCAAAAACAAAGCTTCAATGTTGTTATAAAGAAGCTAAGTTTATTTGTTTTTCCCCCTTTAACAAAATAAATTTAAAATATAGACATACGATTATTTCACATACATTACTTTTCAGCTTTTCGTACCTTACATATATCTTAGTGCACCTATAATAATTTTCAAGAAACAAATACTATAGTGCACATTCTTCTTAGTATATGGTATTAGCCTATTAGGTATGTATGTTTCTTCTTAGTATATGGTATTAGGTGTGTTTTTTATGTATAACATACCGTGTGTTTTGCATAAAAACCTCTAAAACAACGCAATAAAATATGTTTTTCATTTAAAGATACTTGAGAAAGATTTATATATTAATTTTTATTATCAAGACTCAAGAGTGAATCCACCTTTTACCATTCAACTAGTCTTTATGACGAATATAACCATCAAATAAATTACTCATTAGGTTTTCTAATAAATCTAAAACATAATACAATTTTGACAAATCATATGAATGGTTAGATAACTTCACTATTCCTATCCTAGATTTATAAAAGCAATTCTTCTTAACATACAATTCATTAGTCTACTACCACTTGGTTGAAAATGTTTATATTGAATATGGAGTTTATATATATTTTCTTCAATACGTTTTTACTTATACTCATTCTCAAGGCAGCTCTAATTTGATTGTTAAAAGTTCACTTAACAAGAAAAATAACTGTTTTCAAAAAAGAAAAAAAAAAGAAGAAAAATAACATTTGTAGTCATGTTTTACGTATAAGCGAAATAACAAAATATTGTCCAAAAATTATAAACTTAGGGCAGGTTGACTCCGCAAGGAACCTATAAGTGGCAAGATCAGTGGCTCAGAGATTATTGCGTTCGTGTACAGTGGCTGCTTGATTTCGGTAATCCACGGAAAATAGAAACTCCAGTCCAAATGAGACACAGCCGGAGTACGTACACGTTGTCGGAATAGTAGCAGTTATATTGTTACCACTGGCACTCACCACCCACTGAAGAAGAAAAACTGCGAATGGAACTACGTCGTTGCACTGACAGATTTCTAAAGATATTTCCTCGTGTCTCCTGGCACGTGCAGTCAAACTGTCTTTTATTTGACCGGAATGTTGATGGTTTTAGATCTCCATAGTTTATGACGCAATTGTTCCCCGATGAGTGACGTCATCTCAAATTTCGTATGTGAAGATGATGACAAAAAGAAAACATACTTTGAAGTTAATACTCTTTAACAAAAACGCGAAAGGAATTAGACAATGTATATGTTAGAGTTGCTGTTTACATTTAAATCTGTATAATAATATGTTATTGATTAGAAAAAGTTGAGTGTGAAAGCTATTATAACCAAAGAGAGCGATCAAACATTCCCTTTGCTACGTACTATGATACTTGCTAACGAAAACATTTATCTGGAGATTAAAAACATTTTGCATGTTGTGTATTTCCTTTGTGGTCGAGTGGTGGTAAGGAGACGGAATTTGGGCACCAATACGCTTTAAATTTGATCAATTTACTCTGCGAAACTAAAATTACATTGCCTTGCAAACCTACACGGATATGGATCATTGTTTTCGACTCATTTGCATACTCGGAAAGAAATTCTATCCGTAGGTTGCATCTCTCTCAATGATTAGTCTGGATCCCTCCATAGGCTTGGGATTTACTCTGATAGATTTGGATAAAACTTTAGAAGTAGAATAGTTTCTCAGTTTTATTGATTAGCCAGTAGGCTTATTTATACAAGATCATAACTTATCTAACAAATTTTTTACATGATGGAATATGATATATAACTTATGCACAAATATTAACTTTCCTTTTCAACTCGATCTCGTAATCTCCGAGATCTCCTAAATTCCTCCCGCAAGCTTATACGTGTTACACGTATGAGATTGGACAATCATGAGGTCATCTTCAAAGTCTTCGTACCCACTGTAGAGTCATTAATGGCGTTTTTACCTCGCCATAAGATCATCGATTCAGTGGAGAATACTGTAGTTGTGTATCTCCATCATCTCATGTCACCATGTGAACTGAACGAACTCATCAATTGGTCCATGCTCAAAATTCACAGCAACATCATCATGTCATATCCATTGGATCCGTATATTCCCGTTGGAGTCATCATCTTTGTGGCTTGATCGAATTTGTAGTTGTCGATAGATAACCACATGAAGACATGTATTTTAAATAAACAAAACACCATAATCAAAAGAAGAAACATATGATCACGTCAATTTCTCATCTCTTCTTTTTCGTTTTTTTTATCAGAAGAAGTCTCTATCGTTAGAATCCAAAAAAAGGGTGGAGATAGGTCAACTAAAGAAGAGGTAGATTGATAAAAGAGGAAAAATATCAAATTAGAAATCGTAGGAGAAAAGAATTGAATCACATAGGCCAAGGATGGAACAAAAGCAAAAAAATTGTATGATTTGGTTATGGCTCTGATACATGATAGATTTGGAGTCTTTACATGATGGAATATGAAATATAACTTATACATAAATAATAACTTTCTTTTATCTCGTAATCTCCGAGATTTCCAAACCGAGTTATAAAAATAAAATAAAAAATCAGTTATAATCTCTATAATATTAAAGCAGAAGTACATTTAGGAAAATGTCCAAAATTCATTCTAATATTACTCAAATTGCCATTGTTTTAAAACTAAAGAAATTCAATTGAAAAGGATAATTTTGTATATATGCAGTGGCAATTTTAGTAATTTTAGGATCAATTTCAGACATTTTTTAAACCCTATCCTACACAGATACGCGGATCCTGGTTTCATTAATGGCATAATGGTAATTTTTGCAAAAAAAATCTGGGTATCGAGATTAAAACAAAAACGACATTCAATCGATGTCTTCTTCTTCTTCTTCTTCGACGAGAAGAATTTCAGATTCAAGATCGGTTTCGTTTTCGGATTCAGAACCAGATCCGTACAGATGTCCCATTGATTTCTTCGATCGAGAGTCTTCCGCTGCTGAGTACCTTGAATCGGTTGATTTCAATATCTGGGGATTTTCTAACCCGAAAGAAGACGACGAGGAAGAGATAGTTTTGGGGACTAGATCCGGGTCTGATCAGCAACCCGGTGGCTCAGGCAGGGAAGGGCTTCGAGTGACCGGTATCGATTCAGATTCCGATTACGAAGATGACGTGTTTGATTTTACCTCGGAGGAGAATGGGAATGGGGCATATGATTCGGGTCGGGTCGAGGTTGGTACGGGTCTTCCTCCTGTTTGGGATTATGTCTTCGGAGAGGAAACCATGTTAGCTGATAAAGAATGGGAAGAGGTGCAGAACGCGATTAACTTGACGGTTAGGGCTTTTAGTATTCCCGAAGAAGAAGAATTGTCTTCACCATCCAGAATCTCATCAAGGGATGATGATCAAGAAGAGCATGAATTGGACTGGCAGATTTTGTTAGCTGTTAATAATGTTGTTAATTATATAGATCAAGCTGAAGGAATCATGAAATGCTAATTTAGTGTCTTTAATACATGCTAATTCTTTATTGTCCACTTGCAGGTCTTGGCTAGCAAAACCAAGATTTACATGGTTATAGAATGTATAACCAGAGGAGACTTATTTGACAGAATTGTAAGACTCATGTTTTGCTCTAAGTCCACTTTTGTTAGTTACTCAAAGTTTTGTTTGTAACTTTCTATAGCCTCATAATCTTTAGTCTAAAAGTATGTTCCGGTGTCTTAGGTCTGGAAAGGAAAGCTTTCGGAAACTGAATGAAGAAAAATGTTTCAGCAGTTGATTGATGAAATCAACTACTGTCATAACAAGGGAGTTTTTCATAGGGATCTCAAGGTCTGTATTTACAAATGACCCATGAAATTAAAGCTGAAAACTTTCTATAAATCTTTTATTTAGAAAAATTTACTCTTATCAATCTAATTTAAATCATTAACTTTTAATGAAAATTCAAAAAAATTAGGAACAATTATCAATTTATCAATTATCAATTATCAACGATATGTTCCATAATTTGATTTGTTTTAACAATTAATCTGTAGGAATGTTTACTCTTATCAATCTAATTTAAATCATTAATCTTTAATGAAAATTCAAAAAAAATTAAAGAAAAGTAAATGTCGTTGCAAAAATCATTAAACTTTAATGAATCTTTCCTTATTTCTTAATTGTTATGATCTTCTCTAAATCTTTTATTTAAAGAAATTTACTCTTATCAATTATTCTACAGATTACGTTTCTATAACTAATTTATTTGCCAAAATATTTTCCCTTAACCCTAAAGATATATTCATCTATATAAGAAGCCACGCGATTTGCTTCTTCATCACAAACTAAAATTAGACAATAAACCCTTCCTCCACCGAAAAAACTAATCATGGACAGATTGTTCAAAGTTAGCCAATTGAATCCATTTGCCAATGAATGGAGAACTAGAGTCAAATTGCTCCGCAAATTCAAACTGTCCACAGGAGGAGATGTAACGCTTGAGCTCATCCTGGTTGATGAAAAGGTTTGTTTTCATTGCTTTTTAGCAAAGCTGATAAAAAGCTGAAACATAGATCTCTGCTTTAAATCCGATTGGAAAGTGATCATAGTCTCTACTTTATATTAGTTGGTTTTGTATAGGTCTCTGCTTGAAACTTGCTTAATCTGATTAACCTATTTTAGCTTAATATGATATGTTCTCAACTTTCTCTCTTTTGATTTTGTTTTACGTGGTTCATGTAGATAATTGTCTATTTCAAGTTTTATTGATTTGTTTGAATCTACTAATTTCTCGATATTTTGATACTAATTTAGGGAGAGAAAATACAAGCCACAGTGCCTGAAGATTTCATTGGACGCTGGAATCATCTGTTGGTCGAAGGTAAATGGATGATTTTATCAAATTTTTACCTAGCATGGATAGACGATCTTTTCCGGCCTACTCCTCACCGATTTAAGATCGAGTGGTTGTCAACCACTTATGCAACATGCGTACCATCAAAAGGTGACGGGAATTATTTTGAATTTGCGGATTACGAAGAAATAAAACAAGGTTTCTTGCGTCCAGAATATTGTGTGGGTACGATTATTAACCAACAGACATACGTACATGCACAAAACTAAATTATTGATATACGTACATGCTCAAAACTAAATATTTTATAATTTATGTATACTAACTACAATGATTATTCATTATAAAATTCAGTACTTAACATACTTATTCTCTAACTTCAAACTAAAAAAAAACAATCATACTTTTTCAAAATAATCGATTTTACTTACAAACTAAAACAATACATATCACACTTTGAACATATTATATACGACACAATTCGAAATTATAGTTTACAACATAAAAATGAATGTTCCCGCACAAAGTGCGGGTGAGAATCTAGTTTTTTATTTATTTATCAAGATCGAGGGTTCCGGCAAAATTAAGTGTTCAATACGTTGTTTATCAAGTATGCATTATGTTAGTTTTTTTCACAAATCCCATCATGAAGGAAGTATTGGGCTTGACTATATAGTAACATGTAGTAACCATGTTACTGAACAAAATATTCACATCCTGCAAAAAGGGTAAATCCAGAGATTCCCGAATTTACACCAAAACAAAAAAAAAAAAAAATCATCAAATAAAAGATCCTTGTTGGTTATTGTTCGAGTAAGCTTTTGCGAGACGACACAAGGAATGATACGAACCACAACGAGGACATTAAAAACATCATTCTGATTTGTAATTATTACAAAGCAAACAATATTTAGAAAAACATCTGTATTTTGTCCGTAGATATTGCAATAAAAAATAATAATGTTAGAGCAAACAGATATGCCAAATCACTTGCCCATGAGTGAGTGCTTCTATATTCACTACCTCGCTAGTAATTTTAAATTTGGTTTGAGAACTAACTGCTTCTAACAACTCATTCGAATTAAAAATAGAAGAATTAATTAATAGTGTTCGACCTATTTCTTGTTATCAAAGAAGGACCTACCAATAGTTAGATTATTCCGTTGAGTTAACCAACATGTTGATTTATAAAGTTTCAAAAAAAAAAACATGTTGATTTATTCCAAACATCAAATTACCTACCAAGAATTCCATTTTCATATATATACTATCGTTGTTTTCTTTCTGTTTGTCCGTTATATACATTTTTTTTTGAACAATGTCTGGTTTTTTTTATATATATATACTTTTTTTGAAAACTTGTCTGTTATATATTTGAAACATGAATACATATATACCCGTCGCCAAAAAAAAAGAAAAAAGAATACATATATACCTTTTTTGGGGGTAAAATAACTGGTATAGAATTCCTTTTTGATACTATATTGTTAATGATCACAATTTCATGATTTAATGATTTTTAAAAATAACATTATTTAATGATTTTTAAAAATAAACTAAAAGTTTTGAAGTGGAAAGATAAACAATATCACCAGTGAAAGTATTATGGCTGGTTTTATTGAATGTATTTTTGTTATTCATTTTTATGTTGTATAATGATTACAATTTTGTTAATGGCTGGTGTATGACACATTAGCTAACACATGATATTTGGTTTCGTCATGGTAGATGAGAAAAGTATGTACGACAAAGTCAAACAAATACATAAAATCTTATAATCTATCATTTAATTCCTTAGATATCAGCTTTTGACTCCCTATAAAGTTGAATAAATTAAAAATCAGGTATATAAGACAATGATTCTGTGCAGTGCTAGACATACGACTTAACGAGTGACTGTCATTAGGTATAAAAATAATTAACCCACCCAACCCAATTAGTGTGTTAGTTATAAATACAAAAAGATGGAGAATGTTAAAGACATGAATATCCTCAGTTTCATGTGTCGAGAATTCCAAGGGCGAGGTCCATGTTTGTCATTTATGTTCAAGATTTATAGTTTTTTTTTTTTTTTCATGTCTTGATGTCATTAGTGTTTCTTATTTCACTAAAATAATAATGAAAATTTGGAATAGGGGAATTAATATAAAACTTTAACTACTGAATCGAATCCAAAAATAAGATATGGTAGGTATGTTAATTGGTTTCCACATTCATTGGATTGCTTCTTCATTATTACAATACAAAAAGATGTGTGAATGGTACAATTTTCTATTGTGATACTAATTACAATCAAATACAAAACACAGAGACAGACGATATATTGCAAAAACTTGGTGATTCCAAACCTCAATAGCACCACTGCTCTAAAAATATACTAGTAATTGTTTGTAAATGTTTGAATTCTGGGACTACCAAATTTTCAATGAGCTCATATTGATGAAATTGAAAATACTAACTAATGATGACTTGTTTCTAGGATAGGTTATTCATTATAATGAATTTATTATTAGCTACGGGGTAAAATATATTATTTGGAAAGAGTGATTATTATTCCTCATGATATGAGATGGGAATTTATATGTATAAAAGCATAATGATCAAACAGAAGCTATGTTTCCAATTATGCATTAGAGAGATTTATATGAGTAAACCCTAGATAAGCACGATCGAGAGCATGTGAAGGAATAATTTGCTCTAGGGTTCTTTTATTTAAAGGAAATGATGAACCAAGGACTATATAGGTCAATACATTCTCTTTTTTTCATCATTAATCAGCACCATCATATAGATTTTGATTCGTCAAAAGACGTACACGTTTATCTTCTCAGCAATTCAAAATAAATAATTACAAAAAATCAAATTATATGTTAGGACATTTTGTACCATATGCCACGTTACAAAATAAAATTTGTATATGCTAATTAAAGATGGGATTCAACAACATAATAACAGAATACCGGTAGATAAAACCGGTGGTTATCCAAGTGATTTCCATTATAAATACTACTTGCATATGAGTCTTAAGTATATTGGCTATTAAATTATTAATCGTAAGATTTGAAGGTCTAGGAAAAAAAACCTACAACGCAGCCTTGCGAGTGTTGTAATCTAACACCACAATCTTTTTCATCTATAAGTTTATAATTCCAAGTGAATAATAATTTGTTCTCTAATATTGTTTGTTTTTTTTTTTATGAACTTGGATGATAATTTGTTCTCTAATGTTACCTTTGTTTTCTATAATTCTTTATATAGAAGTATTTTCTTATTGAATATTATGTAAAAATTAAGTGACGTTTCCAAATTTTTTTTTATAAAGTTATCAAAATATTTAAAAACTAACGAAGTTATCGACCAATGGAATATCGAGAGTCGTGAAGAGAAAGAGAGATTTGAGCAAATCAAAGATTGACACGTGTTACTAATATAGATCATCCACGTAGATCAATTCAAACCACAGATTTAAACAGTGTATTGACTTCCCTCCATTTCTCGATTTACCGCTTCAGCATCCCCTGCGTAAGTTATCCTCCTCCGCTGCGATATCTTCGCGTAAACGGCGCACGTTAGCGAAATCCGAAAAATCCTCATTCCCCGTCTCCTCTTTCGTATGGCGTCGACAATCTCGGTTCACCCGGGTCGGATCCGGGTCCTCAAGGAAGGCTCATGGCGACCGTCCGATCAAACGGTAGGTCCCGTTGTTTACTGGATGTTCAGAGATCAACGGTTGAGAGATAACTGGGCGTTGATCCACGCCGTTGATCTCGCAAACAGGACCAACGCTCCGGTGGCCGTCGTCTTCAATTTGTTCGATCAGTTTCTGGGCGCAAAAGCGAGGCAATTAGGGTTTATGTTAAAGGGCTTGCGTCAGCTTCACCGGCAAATCGAATCTCTTCAAATTCCGTTTTTTCTCTTACAGGTGAGTCCATTGCTCGATTTGACATGAACCCATATAATAAGAACTTGCTTTGTGGTAGTAATTTCAGAGGAATCAAAGAGGAAAAAATTAGGGGTTCTATGGAAATGAAATGGGATTAGGGTTTTCCTTGTTAGGGACGAATTTTGGAAAATGCTGATTAAAATTTCTACTTTGAATAACCTTAGAATTTGGTAGCTTTTTCGAAATTTAGCTGTAAATGTCTGTTCTTTTCTTATCTCAAAGGCTGGTTGATTAGTATTGAGGGAATGATGAACTTTATGATGTAACTATTCAGGGAGATGCGAAGGATACAGTCCCTAATTTCGTCGCTGAATGTGGAGCTTCACATCTGGTCACTGATTTCTCGCCTTTACGGGAAATTCGAAGCTGTAAAGATGAGGTTGTCAAGAGAACTAGTGATTCATTAGCAGTACATGAAGTTGATGCACACAATGTAGTTCCAATGTGGGCTGCATCGGTTAAATTGGAGTACAGTGCTAGAACAATACGAGGTAAGATCAACAAACTACTACCTGAGTACCTCATTGAGTTTCCTAAACTTGAACCGCCGAAGAAGAAGTGGGACAGGGTGATGGATAAACTGGTTGATTGGGATAGTCTCATCGATAAAGTTGTAAGGTTAGGTGCCGTTAAATGTGTTTAATAATGGTGTATTACTGCTCAATTCCTTATTCTTCTTTAGGATTTGAGTTTCACCTTTTTTTGCAATTTTTGATATGTGGACAGGGAGGGTGCAGAAGTTCCTGAAATTGAATGGTGTGTGCCGGGAGAAGAAGCGGGCATGGAAGTATTGATGGGGATTAAAGATGGGTTTTTGACGAAAAGGTTGAAGAATTATTCAACAGACCGGAATAATCCTGCAAAGCCAAAAGCACTCTCTGGTCTCTCTCCTTATCTACATTTCGGGCAGATATCAGCTCAACGGTGTGCCTTAGAGGCGCGTAAAGTCCGGAGTACTTACCCTCAGGTTCATAAGCTTATCATATTATTGCACATAGATATTTGGGTAGTTTTTCCTGTTTATTCCCTCCTGTCTTAATTTGGTATGTGCGTTGTTTGTTTGTTGAAGGCAGTTGACACGTTCTTGGAAGAGTTGATTGTGAGGAGAGAACTCTCCGACAATTTTTGCTACTATCAACCTCACTATGATTCTTTGATGGGAGCTTGGGAGTGGGCACGCAAGTCATTGATGGATCATGCTTCAGATAAGAGAGAACACATTTACTCGTAATGTTTCAGCGTCCCTAAAACTTTTGGAGATAAAATCTATTGTTTATTTGCACTTTAAAGGGAATTGAAATTGTAGGTTGGAGCAGTTAGAGAAGGGACTGACAGCAGATCCTGTAAGCCATCGATCTCTCATTGCATATAATCACCCAAATGTGTCTGTAGCTTTGATTTTCATCTGCATTTTAGCCTTATTTCCGAGTTGTTGAATCGGCAGCTATGGAATGCTTCACAGTTAGAGATGGTTTATCAAGGGAAAATGCACGGTTTCATGAGGCAAGGAAAATCACATATCTAGATTTTGATTGAAGCCACTATAATGACAGGAGATAGTTAGATTCACATTTTCAACATTACTTTCAGAATGTATTGGGCAAAGAAGATTCTTGAATGGACCAAAGGGCCTGAAGAGGCTCTCTCGATATCAATCTATCTAAATAACAAGGTTTATTTACAACTCAGTTCATTCTGACTCCTTTGTAATGTATCTTCCATGGTTTTCCTTTTTGTTGCTTAGTTTTTGAGATGTTGATGTAGTATGAGATCGATGGCCGCGACCCAAGTGGATATGTTGGGTGTATGTGGTCTATTTGTGGCGTTCATGATCAGGTTCTTTAGTTTTCTCCTTCTCTTACTTAACTAGAAGTGATAGTAGAGTAGGCTGGAGAATATTGTGCGTGTTTGAATCTGATTTGTCGGTTTGTGCTTTGATGGGGTTTCAGGGATGGAAAGAGAGGCCGGTTTTCGGGAAGATACGGTACATGAACTACGCCGGTTGCAAACGGAAATTCAATGTGGATAGTTACATCTCTTATGTGAAGAGTTTGGTGTCAGTAACCAAGAAGAAGAGGAAAGCTGAAGAACAGCTCACCAGAGACTCTGTGTAAGTGACACTTTAAAGGTCTTGTTGTGGCTTTTACGTTGTTGTTAGACTATCTTGCATTTTTATGATTTACTGATTGTTAATGATTCAAGTATCGATTTGAATGGTACAAAAGAGAAGATTCTGCAAAATCAAAGAAGATTTAGGTAATTTACACAATCGAATTTAGCAAGACAACAGCCAAAGATCTAGAAGTCAACTTTATGAGTTGCTTTTTCTGCTTTAGCCGACAAACAATAGAGGGTACACTTACAGTCATGACCTCATAATCTGATAATGTTTATCCTCTCTTTTTTTCCATGTCTTTTACTTTGTTACAAATTAGATTGGGAAATCAAAAAACAAAGACAAGGATCTGAATTGAGGTCTGGATCCTCATATTTGGAGATCGTCTATAGATAGCTCATTTGCAGTCAGAAGCTTCAGTTTCTGTAGACACAATACGAACATAGAAGATTACTTTAATTGGGAGGGTGATTCATAGTTTGCCAAATCTCGGAATGTGAAGGGTGTGTGTGGCTTTACCGTTATGAACTGTGGAGGATCGTCGAGGCTAGTGGACCCGAGGATTACTTCTCTTCTGAGTTTCGTGGTTAGTTTGTGGCATACTTTTAACTGAAAATCAAAGATTCCAGTAATAAGAGATCATCATATATCCTGATTCTATAGTTTGATTTCTAAGTCCAGCAGTAAAAGCCTTTTTTTTTCTTAGCCTCTTACCTCTGATCTTGTTGCTCCACCAACAATAAACACAAATATTCGTTGTCCCATCTTCTTGAAATCGCTAGACGCATGTCTCAGCACCGAATCACTGCAAGAAGAAAAAATAATTTAAGTTTGTTTTTCACTATCTCGAAATGCTATGTTAAAGAAGTGGATTTTGCAAATGAACAATGAGACACATGATTTTAGCTTGATTTTAGAGCTTCACTTACTTTGCTAAGACAAAGAAGTTAAGAAGATCGAGGAACAACCCAACTTATGTTAATATTGGATAGATCCTCGGATTGTCTAAAAACAGTTTACCTTGAATATCCATCATCTGAACCTCGAGGTTTAGCCCATGTTGGTGTACGTCTTGATCTCATGGACTGAGCAGCAGCTTGACCTTGACTACTACTTGCTGATGCAGAAAGTGCCGTGGATCCATGGAAACTTGGGCTTGGGTCGTTCATACATGGGAAATCCTCTTTTGGCAATTCTCCTTTGCTAAGTTTCTCAATGAGTTCCTGCCAAATTACAAATATGAAAAACAGTCAACACATGAAACTTCTATTATGCTAAAAATCTTAAGCAGTATCATTTACATAGTGTTGAGGGCAATTAACAAAGTGAACCTCAATCATGGGGTAAAAACGAGATAACTGCCATGCTGCTTCCTCTTGGCGCTCTTTCCTGACAGCTCGTTTCTTCTGCAGCCGTTAACAAAGAATGTTAGGAAGATTCACATTTTCAATATATAGATGGAACGTTCAGAGAGAGGATGTAGTTACCTTGTGAAGATCAAACTTCAAAGTGAAACCTCCCGGGGTATTCTTTTTAGCATCGACGGCTGAACCAAGTAAACTCATATTATTTACAGCGGTCATGTCATCAGATGAGAGTTTCGCCAGCTAGAAACAAAAGCAACAAAGCCTTAGATGGGACTAGTGGATGAGAACCAAACAAAGACCCAGAAGCATTAAAACCCCAAGTACCTTCATTAGATTTTGACCCTTTTCACCTTCAAACTTTTCAGGGTAAATTGTTGCAAGGATCATCAACAGGCGTAACTTACCTTCACGGCTTGCCTCCTGGACAGGAGTTCGAAAAAACATGAATCAAAGCAACTCTATGTCTCATGATATATTACAGTAAATCAATCACTATAATTTAGATGCAAACCTCTTGAGTACTCAGATATTTAATCACATCCTTCATCCCAGCATCACCAAAAACAAGGTCTTGTTCAAGCTGTCCAAGCTCTCGAAGTCCCTGCTCTCTGATAAGGTCGTTGATTTTTCTAGCAATCTGCAACGATAAGAAAGAGTTCTATGAATTCGACGCCCAGAGAAAAAGCCAAAGAAGCGATAATTTTGGACTCTATAGACGACAGTCTTCAGACACTAAACTCTGTGAAATGTTAATCAAATGATGCATGTTAATAAAGTAATTGTTTGTGGCACCATCTAAAGTTGAAGCTTCGAAATATAAGGATACAAAGAGGCACATCACATTTGAAGTGGAGGTGGACGCAACAAGAAAAGGAAAAGAAGGGGACGTTGCACATAACTATGGGACTACCTCGACATGGAGAGAGAGCTTGTCAATTTGTTCACTGTATTGTGGCAATGCTTGAACCATCTTCTGCAAATCCCTTGTAGAAAGCTCACCTCCATCTCTAAAAATAAGAGACGAAGAACATTGATTTTTTTTAAAAAGGAGATAATTGAAGTCCTTCTCAAGTCAAATAACTTATACTACGTAATCCAACTGTAACATCTTGTTCCACCAGCTCAGGGGAAGAGTAATATATGTTCTCTAGTAACATTTACTGCAAAAAAAAAAAAAAAGTAAAAGTAATACCCACCTCTTACCATGCTGAAGCTGAGCAGCTTTGTTTTTTGATAAGAAATTTGTCATCTTGTCATGCAACCTTTCGCTAGCCTGATGAAAAACACAGGTCAAGAGGATTCACTTTTCTAGTTTTCTTCCATTACCAAAGAAATAAAGACCTAGGCATCAGACTCACATCTGCTATATGTGCATGTCGAAGCTCTAGCCAAATAGGATCATGTTCCTCTAGGAGCACATCCTTCTTCTCTGGTTGTCCGCCTGACTTGCTTGGAATCTGAAAACTAAAAGAATATCACATGGAGTATCCAGGAAGAGAGCCAACAAAACATCACAAAAAATACGTCAAAGAGTTGAACTTACCACATGTACATATTTGTTCCCTTCCATGTCCAGCAAATCATGGCACATAGCATCATAAGTCCACTCGTGTATAACAGGGGCAATCTAGACATTCAAAACAAGCAAATGCTGCTAATCATATAACACATGTATGAGGGGAAAGCATGACCACAAGTAGATGGATGCAATCTAAACCTGATCTATGGATCTGTCGAGGATGAGCAGCTCGCACGTTTCAGTCTGAGGGAAATTTTCAATCGACTGTTTGTGTTTTGCCAGACAATTCCAGATTCCAGCAGCAAGCTTTGTGGGAATTAAATCACGCAAAGTTGTCATTGTCGATGCGTCAAGTGACTTTGCAGCTCGGTATCGTACTGCTGGAAATTCCTGTGAAGTCCAATGATTCAGAAGAGTCACCCGCAGAAAATAGTCATAAATCGTGAAAATAATGATTGTTACCCGCAGAGAAGCAAAGACCGTGGCGATTCGAGAAGCCATCACATTCAAGCACGCATCACCTTTTCGAGAAGTTTCCTCGTCACCGAAAAGATCCCCTAAAGCTCTCTCATGATCAGTGATGAAACCCTGTATGAGTTGTCATTAATAAATGTCTCTTGCGACCCTCTTTCACATCATGAACCACTCACTAACAACATGACAACACAGGTCACACTGCATTGCAGATGTGATGGATAACAATATAAACACAGCAAAAATGCACGAACACAAGAGACTTGAAATGATCATACCTGGCTATCAATGGCAAAAAACTCCAGATTCATCTGCAAATCAAATAATAAGTTATCGATATGGATGCTATCACAGCTCTATAACACATACTGCAGTGATTAAACTGAATAGCAACAATCAGTATACACTAGAAAGTATGATATCCTTGCAATACACACCTCTCTCAATGCTGCAATCCGAGGTAATACACTCGAATCTTTCTTGATGTGACCAACCAGCTCCTTGGAAACCGGTGAACTGAAGAAAACAAATGCCCTTCATAGATGCAGAGGAAAAAGACGAAAATCAGTGTTTTAACAAGATTTTTTTTAGGATAGATCCGATAACTAAAAGGGGTTCATTTACTTACTTCTTGTACAAGGGTGATTTCCCAGACATGTCTGACAAGAACATGATGACACTGATGAAACAGAATCAAACATTAATATAAGAGGAAATAACCAATGTCACACATTTTGGAACGCAACAAAGGAACATGAAAGAAAAATTACTTCTCTTTAGTTGGCTGGATGAAGTATATTGCATCCATTGAAGGTAGAGGTTGTCTTCGTCTAAATATGTCTTCAACCACTACAGACAAATGATAGCTTATGCCAATTAAGTTATTCCCAAATAACGCATCATACCAAACTAGAATTCTTACAAAAACACTTCATTCTCACATGAAACTCCTTCTTGTGTGATATCAGCCATTTTGCAGGCGTACGACATTATCTTGACAGTAAGTTTGTCCATGATTAATACCTAAAATGCGAAAAAGGAGAAAAAAACTTAGCAGAAATATCGGTATCAACCTTAGAGCGAAAAAACATTCTCTGGCCAGCCCATGGTGACACAAACATACCTTCCAGGTGGATTTTGAGCTCCCTGTCTTCGCAGATCTAAGCATCTCATACAAGAGTCCTGATAAATAACAAAATGTATAATATACTACCAGTAGATAAAGCCTCACCAAAACATGGAAGAAAACTGAAGAGCTTTAAGAACAAACGAGCAGTGACGGCAGCCAACGCCTCATGGAATTTAGACCCAATGATGCATGACATGAACTACACAGTCACTCTAAAATGTCACCGCAATCAAAATCCATTACCCTCTAGTCAAAGCTATTTCTCAACCATTAAACAAAAGACCATGTCTGCCTACATATACATAATACATCCTTTCATCATCACCATCACAAACATGCAACAGTTTCTTTTCTTAAGTGCCCTATAGGCATCATTTGGTAAAATGTATCAACATTTTAGCTCTAGTGACTTTCCTCGTCAAACAACCATGCAGGCCAAATCTAAGTAGCTTCACGGTTTGCTACAATCGAATCAACCGCCTACTATAAGTCACTCACAGATCCATTTCCAGCCTGATACCGATTTATAAACCTCATCTTAAATCTTAATTCTAACATTTTGAATCCAAACCAGTGAAACAAGCATCATAAAACAGTCCCAATGCAATTCCGCTACAAGTATTAGCCATTGATATTAAAAATTATTCGTTCTCATGACCATATTACCCAGCATCAAAATTGAAACAACACACGACTAAAATGGCTTACTCCGCAGAACCCGGAATCAGAAATAGATCATGTGAATCCAGAAAACCAACAAGTCAATTCGATTCAACGAGAGTATAAAAAAACCGAGACAGAGAGAGAAAAACTCACTTTCACGCGTAATCTGCCGGAAAGTCTTGTAGTCGCCAGCCTGAGACGAGGAATCGGAGTCGGAATACGACATAGCTACGATCTACCAACTTCTCCTGACTGATTAAATCTCCGGTCAAAATCTCCGATCGACGAATCGAGCAAAAGATTGACCAGAGATACAGAGAGATTCAAGATCGCGAACTAATCAAAATTTTTGGAGAATGACAAATGACGAGACGAAGACCGATGAAGAAGAAGCTCTTTTTTTTTTTTTTTGTTCTTCCTCAAATTAAAATTATTTAATTAAATTCTCTCTCGTAAACCGCGGTTGCTGGTGAGGATAAAGTTGAGACCGTGTTGACCCGAACCGGTGGTTTGAATCGGTAAATCAAACTTCGAACCTTCGATGTGGACCGGGTCTTTCCGAGTTAAATTATTAATATACCCCTCTACGATCGATGTTGCTTGCTTGGATGAGACCGTTTAACCAACATTTAAATGCTTGTGGTGGTCCACTAAACTTTTATACTTCTTCTAAGATGTTTTAGAGTAAATTTTTTGTTCTATTTTATTTGATTTTTAGAGTTTCTATCTCAAATTTAATATTTTCTGACTATTCATATTCTGCGGTATTTTTTTCTATTAGTTGATTTGCTTTGAATTCGACAATAAATGATATTTTTAATTTCAAAAAATAAAATAAAACTAATATTTAAATGATTTTTAAACTGCATGATTTTATATAGAAAATCTTGTATTATGGGACAGAGGGAATAGTAAAACTAATTTAATTCAGATTACGAGCTAAATTCTATAGATACATAGATATACTATTGGTTTCGCCGTTTCGATAGCTTTAACTGGTAAAAACGTGAAACTATTTGTTACCAAACACACCACCCCATTTTTACCATTCATAATCTTACATTGCGTTTGATATATTGCGATAATCTAATTGTAAATGTAAATATGTGTGTAAGTATGTAACGACAAACCTTAGATGTCACAATGAACAAACTGAAACCGAATCCCATAAAATGAAACTAACGAGAAAATGCCAATATTTTACTTTAGATGTTTTCGTCAATCACTTAAACAAATCAAAACAAAACAAAATCTCCACAAACCAATTCTTATATATTTCTTTGCCAAAGTCATGAAAAAAACAATTTTAAAATATTCACTTGCAAGTCGTTGATTTTTTTAATTACAACTTCACAAAACAAAACAAACCCACCAATTTTTAAAGTCATTAATCAAACGTAATCAACCTCCTAATGGGCTACAAATGCTTATTAAACTCTTGTCGTTTTTATTACATTCCTTAACCGTTCGGTCTTCTACTACTTCTTCCTCGTCGCTACCGCAATGCTTGCAAACCACCTTGCACTTAACCACACTCCCATAGACGTAAAACCCGGGTTGAACCATAGCTCGAACCAGACTCTTATACCGGTCTCCACCAGTTTCCTCCATGTAAATAGGATCAAACCGGTCATCTTTCTCCACACGAAAGATCTGCAAACCCGGATTCACCGAGTTAGCCAAGAGATGAACCAACCAAACACTCTTCGACGCCCCAAAGAAAGCCTGCAAAAAAAAACACAAAAACCGGTTCATTTGGTTTTCAATTAACCAAAACGAATATAAACCGATCGGTTTACCTGTAAAAGCGGTTCAGGCCATGCTCGGTTCCAGCTAAGCATCGAAACGACGTCACTCATTTTCCGGTCACAGAATCGGCTAAACTCCTCCGAGAAATGCTTCGTTCCTCTGCTCAAGACCTCGTCCCAAGTCAGCTCCATCAATACGTTAAAGGAAGCGTAATTGGATTCACATCGATCAATCGGATTCAAAATCCGGGTCGACCCGTTTTTCTGAAACCCAGGAGCTTCGAAATCCTCAAAGAAAGCTCGACTCAGAATCGCTTCGAGATAAAAGATCAAGCTTTTAGGGTTTTTAGCGAAAGAGTTGATCTTTACATCGAAAGGTTGGAGAAGAAGAGAGAGTCTCTCGTAGACTTTCCCACCGACGGTTCGTAGCTGCGACGCGAGAGATCTACTCAAAGCTCTGATCGAGGATCGAGATTCCGACACTGATACGAGGAATTGC
Organism: Arabis hirsuta; assembly: GCA_964056655.1. Lineage (NCBI taxonomy): Eukaryota > Viridiplantae > Streptophyta > Magnoliopsida > Brassicales > Brassicaceae > Arabis > Arabis hirsuta. The sequence goes on along the minus strand of OZ053307.1, from coordinate 6,230,356 downwards.
TGGATGATCCTGTCGTTGAATCCGTCTTTTCGAATCGGAACACTCTGTTTCTTGTTGCTACACTCATCAAGTCCAGATTTGAGATTGTGACAGTAAATCTCAAGCTTATTGAGTTTCTTCTCGAGCTCTGCCATGGATGATTTCAACCTAGAAGCTTCTATAACCGCGTCTTCTTTCTTCTTAGTGGCTTGAATCAGTTTATGAGAAAGCTCCGCGACTGCTAACCGCCACTGCTCTTCTCTTGAAGCTTCGGCGGCGGAGGAAGAGGAAGAACGCGGTGGTAGCGCCGCCGTCGAAGAGGGTTTGGGGCTTCTCCTTGTGAGGGATTGAAAGATTGATTTGATTATGAGATTAGGGCTAGAGATGAAAGAAGGATTGTTGTGGCTTTCGAGAGGTACGACGGAGAATTTATCACGGTGAGAGTGGTGAGGACGACACTTGTTGCAGGAGACGGATCCTCCGTCGTCTTCGTCGTCGTTGTCATGTCGTTTTTTGTTTTGGGGTTTTCCGTTTCCGTTGTGGTGGAGAGGCGTTAGAGTGTGTTGGTGGTTGTTGTTGTTGTTGTTGCGACGGTGGTTGTGGTGGTTTGGTGTGGCGGAAGAACCACCGTCGCTACTTGGGGTTGCTCTGTTTTTGTATCTTTCTTCTTGGAGGTCGTCTTCTTCGCATTCTGGAATCTGAAAGAACAGAGAGGAAATTGAAACAATCAAAAAACATGATTTTTACTTTCATCTACTTAGAAAAAATCACGCCAAAATGAGAAAAAAGGAATCTTTGGGTTTGAGGAATTTTCAAGTTACAAGATATCAGATTCTAATGGAATCATTGAGCTCAAAGGATGAAACTTTAGACGAAAAGGTAACAGAACTGCTTTTCCTTCATTTTCTCGGGAAAATAATTGTGGGTTTCAGGGGAAAACAAGCAAGAACATGAAGATTCTAGCTAATACTCTATCAATTATTCAATTCCACGATTTTGTAAAAAACACAATTTTTGCAAGACAAAACAAAACAAATTTGAGGTCGGTGTATCTTCGTCCACGGTGAGTAAATTCCTGCGATTTTCCCGGGAAAATAAACAAGAGGGATTTGAGTTTTCACTTACAGGAGTGAAGTGAAGGGATTGATGAAGAGATGGAACAGGAGATTTGGAAGGAGAAGATGAAGACGAAGGAGCCATTTTTTTTCTCCTTTGCTCTTTTTTTTTTTGGCTTTAATATCTCACTTTTATTTTTATATATGCACCCACTGCTGTATCATGATGATATAGTTTATTAGCAAGTCAATTTGTAAAAAATAAAAGAGGTACTAGAATAATAGTAGAATGATGATTCCATATTTTTTTTATTTAGGTTTTTGTGGCGGGTAAGATTGGTCAAAATATTAAATTTGTTTCCATCTTAGTTTCAAGCTAAAACCAAAATGAAGACTATGCTCTAATAGACATGTTTTGTTGTCGTTGCTCTATTAGACAATTTTCATATACTCTGCAAAAGATAAAATTATTTCTTTGTATTATTGTTACCACACAAAAAAAATCTCCTATTGTAGAAATATATTGTCATATAAACTTTAAAAAAAAATTATATAAAAGTTGTATCCAAATTTTTATATTTTATGAAATGTTCAAGTTTATATGACAATAGTATGCAACAATTGTTTGTGACACAAAATGTAGTGTGATAAGAACTCTTAAAATATATCAATTTAGTTATTTAATTGGTGATAACAATATTTTACCGGTTTATTTTTTACACAATCTATAAAGATATAGAAAATATTACTTACAGAACAAAAGTTTGAATTTCTTGTCGAGATAATTGTACAGTTTTGCTTTTAATGCCTATCTCATAAGTATCACTTATCTCGTGTCACTTCTTTGCCAACACTTTTCAATTTTGTAACTCAAATATTTACGTGTGCCTATGTGTGTGTAGATATGAAATGTAATTATTATAGTTTTCTTGGATATGTAAAGGGAAGTTTAAGTTCCTCTCTTGTGGTTCATCTATTGTTCACCTTGTCAGCTTGTGATCATTTCTTCTGAAACAACCCAGAGAGAGTTTTGCTAAAAGGTAATTTTCATTTTATAGATACCCACAAACTTTTGTATGTAAATATAACGAATGCATGAGACTCTTGTATTAAAGATAATGTGTACACACGATTGACGTAAGAAAATAACTTTTAATTTTTTATTTGGTAACAGAAAATGACCTTTTATCTTGCTGATAAATATATACACACAGGTTACAAAAATTTAAATAAATTTACATTATGAGTTTATTGATTAACCGACTACTTTGATTAGATTTGCATGTCTTGCTAGACGTAAACTATACAAAATATACAAACAAAGCTATACATACACGTAGGTCTGCATTTATGGGGTAACGAGTAACGACAATCACACCATCATGGAAAAATAGTTGTAAGCACTTTTTTTCTTTTTTTTTTCCAATCTTTTTCCTTTTTATACAAAGTTTACAAAAATTTGCTTTCAATAAATGCATATTGGATTGCATATAGATTTGATGTTTGCAAGTTTTGGTTTGTATTCGAATTCTGCTTCCATTCAAATCAAACATACACTAGCTTATAGTGGAAACTGCACAAAGACACAGCTTATAGTGGAAACTGCAAAAATAAAAAATGATTAAATATATATAGTGAATCACATCTTTAGCATTAAGTTTGGTAATGATAACCTATAAAGAAGATTGTTTTTTTAAATGACACAGAAGCTCATAATTGTATTTGAAATGCGAATTTGCTAGAGGGTTCCGGTTCGTACAATAAACAAAATTACATTATTGATTGATTTAGCTTTTAAATGTTCATGGCAGTAACTACAATGTTGTACCAAGATTTTTCAATTTCATTTAAGAAATTAGTTGATTTGATCGTTTCAATTTAGTAAATTCACTTCTTCTAGTTATTTGAATAGTTACTGTTACCTCTTGCGAAGTATACCATTTTTCATTACTTCCATCATGTTGATTCTTAGTTGATCGTTTTCATAAATAAACCACTTAGATACGAAGTTCAATAATTAATTAATAGATCTCGTGATATAGGTAAGAAAACATATACATCAAATCGCTTAGAATGAGATATGAAAAAAATTGTATTTATTATTTGTTGCTTAGTAATAAATATAGAGTAGGGGGAATTGTCACATTAAATTCCTGAGAAGAGCATCAAATGCAAATCCAGCTAACTCATTTATGAGATTGGTTGACCCACATTACCAAACAAAAACATATTTTGGCCTATGGCTTGTTAGATTGGTCTGCCTTATTCATTAGATCTTTCTTCTCCTTCAGCTCCTAACTTTAATTCTCATTCTATCTTTCATGTGATTGTGGTTTTGAAGTTAATGAATAAGCATGAGAATTGAGAAAGTACAGGGAAAAAAGCATTTTGATTAATGAAGTTTTCAGCATTCTAAGGTGATACTATTGTAGAATAGAGAAAAAAGGGTACTATATATAACTATAAATATTCCAGGAAAAATAGGTTATAAACCGAAGGTTTCTTATCGAATTCAAACTAATTTATGGAATATAGATTGCCAATGCATAATTTATTTAGAGCAAAGATCAAAACCATTGGATTGGCTTAAGAAAATATCTAATTTTAAACAGATATGTATTTAAGTACTAGAAATGAATATCGAGATTTGTGATTTATAATTTTATACTCCCTCTGTTTTAAAATATAAGATGTTTTAGCTAAAAACGCGGATATTAAAAAATTATTTTTCTTCTAAAAAGTACTCAAAATATATATATAATGTAGACCAATAACAGAAAATACTAGTAGTCACATATTCAATAAAGTGAAAAAGTACGTAGTATTGTCAAAACATCTTACATTTTGAAAAAAAAAAACTTCCAAAACATTTTACATTTTGAAATGGACCGGATATTATTGTATTATAATCCAAATTTAAATTCGGAAATGTGCATATGTGATTTATAGACGATAAAAAAGTCTAGACGTTAAAAAAACTGCATATTTGATTTTTTTGTTTTTGTTTTTTCTATTATGCCAATTGACCTTGATCACTTGATAACTAAACCATATTATGATGATTGTCTATCGTAAATAATAGTATGAGATTTGCTTACAAAAATTTCTTCCATTACATGATTTACCGGAAAAAGGTTAAATGCAATCTTGCTTGATTTGTTTTCTTTTTTGGTCTTCTCATTTTATTTGTTTAGTTTTCCTTATGAGTTTTACACAAAAAGAGTGAAAAAGGGGCATGTGAAGGTAATAAATGGGATAACGAGAGGGTAAGATCGTCCAAAAAGTAATAAATTTTGAAAGAGTTTATGGTTTTGGCTTTTGAGCTCTGAAAATTGGCTGACTTTGCGTGACATGTCTCTATTCACCGGTTGGATCATGTGCACGTGACGCCTCCTTACCTCCTTTCTCATTAACTTCCCCTATTTTTCTTATTTTTGTATTTATTTGTTTATCATCTTTTCGCATTTTAATTAAATTTTTGTTTTTTTTGGGGTTTCATTTTTCTTTTCTTTTTTTTTTATAATAAATTTGAGATGATAATAATAGTGATCGTATAATCGGTCAGACCGCTCAGGATCCGGACAGCCCAACACCGCAGGGAACTTCGGTTCACGACAAACGCAAGCGTCATCTGTTTTTAGCCCATCTTATCTTGTATTTTCCTCATGGTACATTTCTCACTTTTTCCATTATCAAACAAAATCAAAATTTCTATTTGAATAATGTAACAAAACAATTTCCACAAAAAAATAGTATGTATTGATTTTTAGTAGTTTTGGTTTAGCCAGCCCGTTGGGGTCCAACGAAAACCAAGAAATGGGTTAAACCGAACCCATGCTGTATTACATTTCCTTCGACCGGAAATATAACTAGGATTTTTGAGCTTCAATTCTGTAGCTGTTCATGTTTCGTTCTAGTCACTTATGGATCTTGGAAACTAACAAAAATCAGGGCGTAGACGAACATGATCTAACATGAGTTCGAAGTTTGTTTTCAAGCTTAATCTGGTTATTGTCAATGTGTTTTAAGCTAGAAGTCTACTTAAAATGATATCAAACGGTATTTGATTAATTCGATGAAATATTTGTACTTTGCAGTGGTTTGTCTCCTCTATGAAACTTGTTAAAATATCTTATCTAAAATGAAAATGGATATATACAAAGAACATATGTTAATCCACTAATCGCAAATTGGTTTGAGTTAAAAGATTTTGTTTCCATGGATTGTCGCATGTGAAGCAAATGCGTATAAAAAGGATATTATCCCCGTCGGCAACGAACATACATTTCAAATCACTTCTAGGTCATTTTCTTAAACATTTATGTGGGAAACCCAACTACTTTTCTTGACGCAAAAGTCAAGGAAGTGATTACATTTATAGGTTTCTAGTTTTTTCCACAAGTAAGTCATGGAATGTTACGACGTGGATGGGCTCAATAACTCCTAATTAAAACTGTTTTAAAGCCCATCACTAGTGTTCATTTTCCCCAACATGATTCTTCTATTCTCTGAGACAAAGATGAAAGACAAAACAGATATAGTAGTAGTCTTGCTCAATTTGTTAACACATACATGCAAAGCTTTCTTATATAACACAAAGATTAAAATTTACAAGACAAGTATGTAATTTTTTTCCAATTACAATGGCATCTATGGAAATCTTCTTATGTACAAGTAAGTACAAATAGAGAAATACAAGATCCAAAAAATAAACATTTTCCTCACAATTGTCTTTTATCTCTTTTACTTTTCTAAATACTAAACACATGTTCTTCTCCTGATCTCTGATCAATATGTGTGATCCATCTTCTCTTACTCTTCTCACTCCTCCCTGAGTTCCTAGCCGCTACATGAGCAATCTCAATACCTCCGGTGACCGGAAGAGTCACCGTTCTCACAACTTTCCGGTCTCTTAAAGCCCTTCTCCAGCTAAAACCCGAAGAGCCTCTCGAGTATCCGTTTCTACAAACCACAACCGCTCCTCTGCTTCCAAACGCAGCGTTTTTCAACGCAGACGCTGCGAATTCCTTGTTTCGCCAATCCACGACCAAGAAATCGATTCCTTGTAGAGTTTTCATCGCGTTTTCAAGTTCTTCTTCGGCGATTATCGTCTCTGGTAAGTTTAAAGGAGATGATGATGATTCTTGAATAGCTTGGAGATAAGCTGATTCTGATCTTGAGTTATGTACAATACATATGTGTTTAGCGTTTGCGTGTTGGCTTGCGACGTTTAAGCCTATACTTGAAGCTATTGCGTCTCCGTCTGACCATGTTTCAACGATCATTTTCGCGTTCCATCCAGCCGCCATCGCCGCTATTAGCTCCGCCGCGTCTGGCGTTTCAAGATTTTCACACTGAAACCAAAACAGAGAAATGAAAAAACAGATCATTACATGAACGAATCACGAATACATAATCGGAATTAAGATATGGGTTTTTGAGAACAGGGGGAAAAATCGAATCTTTATTCGTTCCTGTGAATGATAAGAAACCAAGAAAGTTCGGTTATTCCGGTACGATTCATCGGAATTTTTACCGGAAAATATAAAACTTACCGATTTAACGGTATCAATGTAAGCCTTTGATGCTGACTCCGGAGACCAAACCAATTTCATTTTTCTTCTTCTTCGTCTTCTTCAAGTTTCTCTCGTTTCTTGGGTTCTTCTTCTTGTTTGTGTTATAGCTTAAAGGTTACACAACAGATGATTGCTTTTATAGAAGACTTTGACAATAAGGCAAGTCTCGTTTCGTTTGTTTATTGGTTGTACATTTGGATATGGCCCATGTATTTTGGGTTTGTTTCCCATTTAGCCACAATATTATCAAACTTAGTCATGTACGTCCAGATTTTATTGTTACTTGACTCTATATTTAATGTGTAACATAGAGATTTGACCTCTTATGAATAGCTAACTGATATATAAAGAGTACTGTTATCTTAATTTTTTGGTATAAAGGGGTTAGATTTAGAAAATGTGTAATATGTGAGGGGTGATAAATAAATTATCTAAAAGATGATGAAGTTTTCTAAAGATAGGATTGTGTTTCTAGATCCTCGACGTTGACACTATTCCAGGCGAATCTGACGCGCGTGTATAGACTTTTAGATTTGGATTATAACGATATGTAAACTTGATTAGTCTATAATTAGCCAAAACCGATTTAACTACTGTTTTGTTAACGACTTAATGTAACTAAATTTTGAATTTTCCATTTAGCTGGTACAATAGACAATAACCAGACTCGATTGAATTGACTTGGTATAGTATGTTAAGATAGCTAAAACCAAGTCAATTCTATAGAGATTAGTTATTTTAAGGAAATTGGCATGTAAATATTAAGTTTAAGAGTTATAAGGTGATTTGGATTTAGCTGACTTAAGTTACAACTTACACGTCTTGAATTCATGATGAACAAAAAATTCTTTTGTATCAATAACATACATTTTATCGAATTTGAACAAAGATGATACAAAACCGACATGCACTAACAAGTGATCAATATCAAATTATTGAAATCTTACATTAACAAATATTTAATAATTATTAAAGATGATGCTTTGAACTTAGTGTGAAATCCACCCTTTCTCATATGTATTTAGTGTGAAATCTCGCATTAACAAAAGTTGTTCCTGTGATTAGGTTATGTGCACTTGAAGACCATTAAACATACATTGAATTATCATTTTTTTTTTAGTTGGATATAATAGATAATGTCTCATTGATCGTTGATAAAGAGTGCTTGGATACTTTCCTTTTCCTTATAGCGATAATGGAGACTATCATGGATAATGCATAAATTTCAAATAAGTGAATCACATTATAAAGCACACACTAGAGAAAGATCAAAGTACTACAAAGAACTCAAACATGTGATAATAATCCAAGTGGAAGGGTGCCTTTTAAATCACATGATGATATCATATGCTATATACATTGATGGTGACCAATGCATTTAACCAATGGTCTTTGTACCCCATAAATCCAACTATGTGGGACAAATAAAAACTTTTTATAATTCCTATGTCACTTTGAAAACGACTTTATAGGCTATGGTTTAAAGAAATATTAGGTCATGTTTATTCCTTTTTACCCCACTTTCTCAAACTTAATCATTCGTTGTATGGTGGGAGCATTTTAAGCTAGTATTTGATTTTCCACACACTTGAACATTTATCTTAGATGATTTATTAAAAAATGCAGACCGACTAAAATCATGAATCGTATAATCAATTGTTTTCGATCTTACAAAATCTCACTTTCGATATAATTCGTTATATGGAAGAGATCATGAATAAGAATATCAAAGTGAGCTAGCCACATTGAATTTAGATACGAGTTTTATCTTGTTAAACATTTGATTCCATTCACTAACATTTAAGATATACTAGAATTGTTATGGTTTGTTTTTGACCATTGCAGACGTTTCAAATGACAAGAATATCCAGTTTTCTATAGATTTTGAGATTTACCTCATTATATATCAAAAGCAGTACGAAAGAAGCATGACAAGAAATGATAGACATGGCGAGAAAGGATAGTGATTTAAGTAATTTATGCAAATGGAGTTCGAGACTAAGTAAGTGGACCCTACTTATAATTCATGTTTAATCTAGCTAACATTTTGATTCGATATTGAAACTCTAATAAAGCCTCCTCACTCTTTGGTTTAAGATTAGTGGGTGTAATTATGATTTTCTTCATCTTCCAAAACATTTAAGAGAAATCATATTACATAAATGAAATGGGCCAGGTTTAGTTGGGCCTTAGATCTACACCTAAACGACGGCGTATCAACACCTCCTCTCCTTAAAATTTCACACACATTCCGATCTCAATTTCGCTGTACAGAAGGGAAAAAAACAAAGAGCTTTTGTTCCCTAAAGAGAGAGAGAGAGAGAAAACCCGACCCGAAAACCCGGAAGAATCGAGAAATGGGCAAAGATGGCCTTAGCGACGACCAGGTTTCTTCAATGAAGGAAGCTTTCATGCTCTTCGACACCGATGGCGACGGTAAAATCGCGCCGGCTGAGCTCGGGATCCTCATGCGATCCCTCGGCGGAAACCCGACCCAAGCCCAGCTGAAATCCATAACCGCATCCGAAAACCTCTCGTCTCCGTTCGATTTCAACCGATTCCTCGATCTAATGGCGAAACATCTGAAGACGGAACCGTTCGATCGCCAGCTCCGCGACGCATTCAAAGTGCTTGATAAGGAAGGTACAGGGTTCGTTGCTGTGGCGGATCTGAGGCATATTCTCACCAGTATCGGAGAGAAGCTGGAGCCTAATGAGTTCGATGAGTGGATCAAGGAGGTGGATGTCGGATCCGACGGGAAGATCCGGTATGAGGATTTCATAGCGAGGATGGTTGCTAAGTGAGATCTAATCTTATATAGTCCCTTTGTTTGAAATTTGAATTTTGAAGAATTTGGGTTTCGAATTTTATTTGTTTTTACTTTGTCTGTTGATTCGAGCGAATCCTAGGGTTTGTTTGCATTGCAATTGGGAATTGCTCTGGGATAGTACTAACTTTTATTGTTCTTCTTCATGTTTGGTTTTTCGTTTTATTAATGGAAATGTTGTGTGGTTGATTCCTATCTTATTCTATGAATGTTTAGTCTCTCGATTTTTACAAAAAGTTCCACTCTTTATGTCGTTGTTATTCGTTGGATTGGATCAAGGAATCTAGTTGATTCCAATGTGTTTGCTTCTCGCTCTTTCGATGCCCCCCCCCCCCCCCCCCCCCCCCCCTCCCTCCCGAAATGTGTTTGATTTAGATATCTAACACTGAATTCTGATAGCTTCTTTTGGCTCGTTCATGACTTGATTTAGTGTTCTGCATCAGAAATTCTACACTTAAGTAAGCACAACACAATAAGCCTTTTTGAATCTTGAATGGGACTATCTTCTTGACTTCTTGTGTTTTGTTGATATCTGAAATGGAGAGCAAAAGATTTTGAAATGATTTAAAGATCTTGTGTTGCTCTTAAGCTTTTTTTGGTATCCTTCACTTGGCGTGAAAGCTTGAAGTTAATCATGTGCTTTTGGATTTTGCTCTGTTGTAATTGAATAACAACATAATTTCTTCATGGTTAAGGTAAATTGTACTTGTAGCTCATCAGAGCAATGTTGAAACAGCTTATTCCCCTGACATTGTAGTTCGGGTGCTTGTTATGGTAGTTTTGGTCTCAGCCTCGACTCGGAATTGGTTCTTGTTATGGAGGTTCTATTTTATAGATGGTTAAGTGAAACCGAAACTTTGATCTAATTTGATATTTGCATACAGCATACCTGCTTGTTCTTTTTTACTTACATGAATTGGGTAAAAAATTAAATCTCTCAAGCGTAAGATCTCAGTTAATACCAAAAAAAACACAAAAATCCCACTTGTTTCTTTTTTACTTGTGAAAAGAATAGAACATACATAAAGCAAGAATGAAAGCAGATTTCGGTACAGTACAGGGTAATTAATATATACGTTGTCCGGTTTAAACCGGTTCAAAGAGGAACACAACACAAGCCAATGATAATAGTAACCAGCTCTCTTAATCCAAGTGAAAATTTCGCATTGTGAAACTGCGACGTGGCAGTACTTACCGTTGAAAGGAAACGGCTTTAAATACCCGCCACAAAAAAAAAGACAAAGGGAACAAAAGAAGAGAATGAAAAGTAGGTTTGATGGTGCTTTTTACGTGATGGATTGTGTTGGTGTTTATATTTCCGTTGATTTGATTTGTCTGTGTGGAGTGTTTATAATGTATACTTAAGAATTAAGATGGATCTGATTGAGTTCGACTTGTCTAGGGCAGAGACTAAGTTAGTGGAACTGAATGCACACCATTTGTCTGATGAATTGTCTCTGTGAAGAATTTCTTGAGCTTTTTTGTTTGTTTTTCTCTTCTTCAAGTGATTCGTTTTTGTTTGAAGGAAAGTGTAAATATTATGTCCAGTATCTGAGATCAAGATGACTGCATTTTCTAAGGTTCATGCTCATCAGTCAAACGTTGATGATCTCTCTTCTTATGTTGCTTGCAAAAGTCTAATGAAAAATTGCAGACTGAGCTTCTGATGGCTACCGGAAGCGTATCCAAGCCCTTAGCTTCGAGGGATATAAACTCTGAACCCGTAAAGGCTTTCAGGTTTGTTTAATTTAATGATTTTTAAACTATTCTGCTTATCTTTTCAAGTTGTTGTATATGATTAAACCTTCTTCCTCATAGTCATGTAAACCAGCTTCCCGGTTTGTCTCTAACCGGACAGAACCAGAGCCAGATCGAACAACATTTATGTTTGAACAGGAGTTTCATCAAATTCACGTTAAGCTGCTAAAGTTGCGTGGGTATATTGTGTCAAAGATGTGAAACGTGGTATAATAGAAAAGGATATGGCATATGGGATTGTTCTTCTATTTATATGCTCCTTTTCTTTTTGTTGGAGACAGCATATTATTCAAATACCTTATTCATATCTTTTCTTCCTTTCTAATATTTGCTTAGCTTCTTGTTTTGGTCTGTGAATCTATCTCGTCTGGTGCAGCGATGGGAGGTTGTTTCTCTGTCTCGATGTCATGTGATCAAGTGGTGAATCAAGTCTCTCAATGGTTATGCCTCAAGGGGAGTTACATTCATAGCCTCCCCAAGAATCTAGAGTCTCTCGAGAAAGCCATGGGAGTTCTCAAGGCGAAGAGAGATGATGTGCAAGGAAGGGTAGACAGAGAAGATTTTACAGGGCGTCGTCGAAGGCTTTCTCAAGTCCAGGTATGGCTTACGAGAATCCTAGACGTTGAAAAAGAATTTAATGATCTTGTTAGAACTAGTAAGATTGAGCTTCAAAGGTTGTGTCTCTGTGGTGTTTGCTCCAAAGATTTGAAATTGAGTTATCGTTATGGGAAAAGGGTTATTCTGATGTTGAGGGAGATTGAGAGTCTCAGTTCTCAAGGAGAATTTGATGTGGTGACCGAGGCAGCTCCAGTAACCGAGGCTGAAGAGTTGCCTATTCAACCCACAATTGTTGTTCAGGAAACAATGCTCGAAAAGGTATGGAATCGTCTAATGCAAGACAAAGTCGGTGTTGTGGGTCTGTATGGTATGGGTGGAGTAGGCAAAACCACTCTTCTCACACAGATCAACAATAAGGTTTCTGAAATAAGTGGCAGATTTGATGTCGTGATATGGGTTGTGGTGTCTAAAAATACCACAGTCCATAAGATTCAAGGAGATATCGCGAAGAAACTAGGCCTTGGGGGGAGAGAGTGGGACGAGAAAAACGAAAACGAGAGAGCTCTTGACATACACAACGTTCTTAGGAGGAAGAAGTTTGTGTTGATGTTGGATGATATATGGGAGAAAGTGAACTTAAATGTCACTGGGATCCCGTATCCGAACACAGAAAACAAATGCAAAGTAGCATTTACCACCCGCTCTCGAGATGTGTGTGGGCGCATGGGGGTTGATGACCCGATCCAAGTTTGTTGTCTCGACACCGACAAAGCCTGGGATTTGTTCAAAAAGAAAGTTGGGGAAAACACACTGGGAAGCCACCCAGACATTCCTGACCTCGCAAGAGAAGTCGCTGGAAAATGCCGTGGCCTACCACTGGCACTTAATGTCATTGGCGAAACTATGGCATGCAAAAGCACAGTACACGAGTGGCATCGGGCAGTTGACGTTTTGACTTCGTCTGCCACAGATTTTTCAGGCATGGAAGATGAGATTCTTCCGATTTTGAAGTATAGCTATGATAGTTTAAATGGTGAGCATGTGAAATCATGTTTCCTCTATTGCTCTCTGTTTCCTGAAGATTATCAAATTGAGAAAGAAAGGTTGATAGAGTACTGGATAGGTGAGGGATTCATAGATGAGAAGGAAGGCAGAGAGAAGGCATTAAATCAAGGTTATGAGATACTCGGCACCCTTGTTCGTGCATGTTTATTGTTGGAGGGATCAATAGATAAATCGAATGTGAGTATGCATGATGTGGTTCGTGAGATGGCGCTATGGATAGCATCTGATCTTGGAAAGTATAAAGAAAGATGCATTGTGCAAGCTGGTGTTGGGTTACGTGAAGTACCAAAAGTCAAGAATTGGAAGAATGTGAGAAGGATGTCGCTAATGCAGAGTGAGATTGAAAAGATATCTGAGAGCCCTGATTGTCCTGAGCTTACAACTCTCCTCCTTAGAGAAAACAGAAGGCACTTACAACTCTCAGGTGAATTCTTTCGGTCTATGCCTAGACTATGCGTTTTGGATCTATCACGAAATGAAAGTCTCCGTGGATTGCCAGAGCAAATATCAGGTTTGGTTTCCTTGAGATATCTCGACTTGTCAAGGACAGAGATAGAGCGACTACCAGTTGGTTTACAAGAGTTGAAAATGCTAATGCATCTGAATTTGGAGTGGACGGAGAGCCTTGAGTGTTTAGATGGGATATCAAAATTGTTGAGTTTGAGGACTTTGAAACTAGAAGGTTCCAGCGTGTGGCTAGATATGAGCCTAATGAAGGAGCTGCAGCTGTTAGAACATTTAGAGTTCATAAGTATCTCGGCAAGTTTGGTTGGGAAGCTATTGGTATATGATCCCAGAGTGGGGAGATGTATTCAACAAGTTTCTATTGAGGGGGAGCGTGGGGAAAAATCAGTTAGAGAACTAGATTTGTCAGATATGTGTAAAGTCGGGATACGGAATTGTGGAATTTCAGAGATAAAGATAGAGAAGACACCATGGGACAAAAGTCTGACAAGTTCATGCTTCTCAAACCTCTCTCGTGTGACAATAGAAAGGTGTGATGGTTTAAAGGATCTGACATGGCTGCTGTTCGCTCCAAACCTTGTTTCTCTTTACCTTTGGAATTTGAAGCAAGTAGAGGAGATAATAAGCAAAGAGAAAGCTGCGAGCCTTTTGGAGAAGGAGACATGTAATAATATTATTCCTTTCCAAAAACTAGAATTCCTTCACTTGGAAGATTTGCCTGAGCTGAAGAGCATATACTGGAAAGCTCTGCCTTTTCAACGTCTCAAATTTCTCTGCCTTTTCGATTGTCCGAAGCTGAGAAAGCTTCCATTGGATTCTAAAAGCGTTTTCAAGGTTGAAGAATTTGCCATACGATACATAAGGGAAGAATGGATAAAAGGGATTGAATGGGAGGACGAAGCCACACGACAACGTTTCTTACCTTCATGTAGGCGGCGTTGACTAGCCTTCATGACCCAAAATATTCTGAAATTGCATGGAATGTATTTGTTTCTTCTACCTCTCTGTTTACTTTGTGTGTTTGGGATCTGAATTATTACTCTTTGATTTACGGTTCGTGTAAACGGATTGAGTTCGAGTTGCGTAGAATTGGGAGTTTGATCAATTGTCTCTGTGATGAACTTTTGGAGCGTCTTTCATTTTCTTGTAGGAAATGAATTATTTTATAAGGTTAATGCTCTTAAGCCAAACGTAGATATGATTTCTAAGGTTTGTTGAAATGATCCTTCACTATCCTGCTTATCTTTTGAAGTTGAAATTATCTAAGCAATAATCTGACCATATGATTGAATTCATAATTCATAATTCAATGCAAAAGTGCGCATTACCTGTATGATGAATTGTCTCTATGAAGAACTTTTGAAATGCTCCTTTCTCAAGTGAATCTGTTTCTTGTAGAAAGGTATAGTTATTGCTTCTGAGTTACTGAATTCAGCAACTGAGCTCATGATGACTGCATTTTCCAGGTTAAACGTATAACTCTTCTACTAGATAAGATTTGATGAACATTGGGGATTGGATATTATTCTGATAATCATAATAATAATACGTTTTGATGAACATGTAGTCCCATTTTCTGATCTGATCAGAATACTTTCTCGATATCAAAACTCAGGATATCGAAACATTTGTTTGCGAAACTTGAAGTATTTACATGGAGAAGATTTGTGCCTTGTTCCTCGATCATCAGTCTTCCCATGGTTGTTACATTTATGAATGTTTCCTCTGTGCTATGTAGTATATGTGTGGGTCATTTCCATTGATATTATAATAAAGTGGGGACCATTAGAAGGGGACGGCTTAAAATTTTTGATTTCTATGAATGCTTACATCTTTGGACTCATGTTTGTAAAACTTAATTTGGCTGATTTTATCGTAAGCTGAAGGTCACTTTACTTACGCATTCGATGATGTGTCATTCGTTGGAAATAATTCCATGAAGTTGTCAACTTTTGTTAGCAAAATTGTTAAATTTATCAAATTAAATTTAATTTAAGTTTTATGTTTGTTTTTTAATTAAAATTAGTATATCGATGAAGGGCTAACAAAAGTTTTACATGGTGTGAAGGGCTAAAATTACCTGCTTGTTCTTTTTTACTTGCAAAAAACCAAATCTCTCAAACGTAATATCTCAGTTAATACAAAAAAAAAAAATCCCACTTGTTTCTTATTTACTTGTGATACGAATAGAACATACACAAGCAAGAATGAAAGCAAGAGAAAAAAGGGGCCACAAAAAAAAAGAGAACTAAGCAAGAGAATGAAAAGCAGATTGATGGTGTTTTTACCTGATGGATTTTCCGTTGATTTGATTTGTTTGTGTAGAGTTATAATGGATACTTACATTGATCTGATTGTTCAGGAGATTGAGTTGGACTTGTCTAGTGCTGGGTCTAAGTAAGTGTAACTGAGTGCACACCACTTGTTTGATGAACTGTCTATATGAAGAATTTCTGGAGTTTTTTTCTCTTCTTCAAGTGAATTAATTATCCTTTTTTTGTGTGTGTAGAAAAGTGTAAAATGTTTCTCTGTGAATTACGTCCAGTACCTGAGATCAAGATTACTGCATTTTCAAGTTGTTGTATATGATCAAACCTTCTTCCTCATAGTCATGTAAATCAGCTTCCTGGTTTGTCTTTAACCGGACAGAACCAGAGCCATATCGAACAACTTTTATGTTTAGGCAGGACTAGAAGTTTCATCAAATTCACGTTAAGCTAAAGTTGTGTGGCTATATTGTGTCTAATATGTGAAACGTGGAATAATAGGAAAGGATATGGCATATGGGATTCTTCTTCTATTTACATGCTCCTTTTCTTTTTGTTGGAGACAGCATATTATTCAAATACCTTATTCGCTTCTTCTTCTGAAATTGCATCAAATATCTTTGTTTCTTTTGTGTTCGGTTCTTAAATGTTCTTTGAATTTTCTATTTAAAAAGCTTGATTGCTGATTCACATGTTCTTGTGACGTATTACTACATGATTGTGTACAAAATTTTGCATATTGCATATCAGTTAAGTCTTGATTTTTTTTCATGGAGTAGACCTGTGCTTTGTTCCTCGATCATAGTCATTCAATGGTTCTTACATTTATGAATGTATCTTCTACGCTTAATACTGTATGTGTGGGTCGTTTCCATAAGTGGGGACCATTTTAGAAGGAAGAGGGCTCTTTGGTTGAATAAGCATCTTTAGACTCATGCAATAATGCTCTTTGCTTTTCTGGAGACAGCCTTATTCAAAAATCTTATCTTCTATTTTCTTCCTTTTTAATAGTTTCTTAGCTTCTGGTTTGATCTTTGAGGAATTTTCTCTCTCTATTCGGTAGCAATGGGAGGCTGTTTCTCTGTCTCGTTGTCATGTGATCAAGTGGTGAATCAATGCTCTCAATGGTTATGCCTCAAGGGGAGTTACATTCACAACCTCGCCGAGAATCTAGCGTCTCTCGAGAAAGCCGTGGGAGATCTCAAGGCGAAGAGAGATGATGTTCAAAGAAAGGTAGACAGAGAAGAGTTTACAGGGCATCGTCGAAGGCTTTCTCAAGTCCAGGTATGGCTTACGAATGTCCGCACCGTTGAAACCGAATTTAATAAGCTTGTTAGTACTAGTAAGCTAGAGCTTCAAAGGTTGTGTCTCTGTAGTTTTGGATCAAAAAATTTGAAATTGAGCTATCGTTATGGGAAAAGGGTTATTCTGATGTTGAGGGAAGTTGAGAGTCTCAGTTCTCAAGGAGAAGAATTTGATGCGGTGACCGAGGAAGTTCCAATAGCTGAAGTTGAAGAGTTGCCTATTCAACCTACAATTGTTGGTCAGAAAACCATGCTCGACAAGGTATGGAATCGTCTAATGCAAGACAAAGTCGGTGTTGTGGGTCTGTATGGTATGGGTGGAGTAGGCAAAACCACTCTTCTCACACAGATCAACAATAAGTTTTCTGAAATAAGTGGCAGATTTGATGTCGTGATATGGGTTGTGGTGTCTAAAAATGCCACAGTCCATAAGATTCAAGGAGACATCGCGAAGAAACTAGGCCTTGGGGGGAGAGATTGGGACGAGAAAAACGAAAACGAGAGAGCTCTTGACATACACAACGTTCTTAAGAGGAAGAAGTTTGTGTTGATGTTGGATGATATATGGGAGAAAGTGAACTTAACTGTCACTGGAATTCCGAATCCGAACAGAGAAAACGGATGCAAAGTAGCATTTACCACCCGCTCTCGAGATGTGTGTGGGCGCATGGGGGTTAATGATCCGATTGAAGTCCATTGTCTAGATACCTGTAAAGCATGGGATTTGTTCAGAAAGAAAGTCGGAGACAACACACTGGAAAGCCACCCAGACATTCCCGACCTCGCAAGAAAAGTCGCTGGAAAATGCCGTGGCCTACCATTGGCACTTAATGTCATTGGCGAAACTATGGCATGCAAAAGCCCAGTACACGAGTGGCATCGGGCAGTTGACATTTTGAATTCGTCTGCCACAGATTTTTCGGGCATGGAAGATGAGATTCTTCCGATTTTGAAGTATAGCTATGATAGTTTAAATAGTGAGCAAGTGAAATCGTGTTTCCTCTATTGCTCTATGTTTCCTGAAGATTATGAAATGGAGAAAGTAAGGTTGATAGAGTACTGGATAGGAGAGGGATTCATAGATGAGAAGGAAGGCAGAAAGAAGGCATTAAATCAAGGTTATGAGATACTCGGCACCCTAATTCGCGCATGTTTATTGTTGGAAGAACAAAATTACAAATCACATGTGAGTATGCATGATGTGGTTCGTGAGATGGCGCTATGGATAGCATCTGATCTTGGAAAGTATAAAGAAAGATGCATTGTGCAAGCTCGTGTTGGGTTACGTGAAGTACCGAAAGTCAAGAACTGGAATAACGTGAGAAGAATGTCGCTAATGCGGAATCAGATTGAAAAGATATCTGAGAGTCTCGACTGTCCTGAACTTACAACTCTCCTCCTTCAGGAAAACAGTTACTTAGCAACTCTCTCAGGTGAATTCTTTCGGTCTATGTCTAGACTACGCGTTTTGGATCTATCACGAAATGAAAGTCTCCGTGGATTGCCAGAGCAAATATCAGGTTTGGTTTCTCTGAGATATCTAGACTTGTCACATACAAGTATAAAGCGACTACCTGTTGGTCTACAAGAGTTGAAAATGCTAATACATCTGAATTTGGAGTGGACATTCAAACTTAAGAGTTTAGATGGGATATCAAATTTGTCGAGTTTGAGGATATTGAAACTAGAAGAATCCAGCGTGTGGCTAGATATGAGCCTAATGAAGGAGCTGCAGCTGTTAGAACATTTAGAGTTCATAAGCATAAGTATCTCGGCAAGTTTGGTTGGGAAACTATTGGCATATGATAGCAGAGTGGGGAGATGTATTCAAGACCTTTGTATTGAGGGGGAGCGTGGGGAAGAATCAGTAAGAGAATTAGTTTTGCCAGCTATGGATAATCTCTGTAGAGTCGAGATACGGAATTGTGGAATTTCAGAGATAAAGATAGAGAAGACACCATGGGACAAAAGTCTGACAAGTCCATGCTTCTCAAACCTCTCTTTTGTGTCAATAGATATGTGTGATGGTTTAAAGGATCTGACGTGGCTGCTGTTCGCTCCAAACCTTGATCATCTTATACTTATGGGGTCAAAGCAAGTAGAGGAGATAATAAGCAAAGAGAAAGCTGCGAGTGTTTTAGAAAAGGAGACATGTAATAATATTGTTCCTTTCCAGAAACTTGAAGTCCTTTTCTTGTATCAGTTGCCAGAGCTGAAGAGCATCTACTGGAATGCTCTGCCTTTCCCACGTCTGAGCCATCTCATCATAACCAACAATTGTCCGAAGCTGAGAAAGCTTCCATTGGATTCTAAAAGCGTTTTCAAGGTTGAAGAATTTGCCATCGAATACAAAAAAGAAGAATGGATAAAAGGGATCGAATGGGAGGACGAAGCCACACGACAACGTTTCTTACCTTCATGTAAGCTGCTGAAGTGATGATGATTTGAGTAGCCTCCTCACCCAAAACTAATTCATCTGTTTTTCTATTTCTTCTGAAATTGCATTGGATATCTTTTGTGTTTGGTTCTGAATTATTATTATTCCTTGTTCTGAATTTTCTTATGTAAATATTAAAAAGCTTGTTCGTGTAAACTGATTTTGAGTTCAAGTTGGCTAGAAGAATTAGGGTAAGTTAATGGAACCGAGTGCACACCACTTGTTTGATCAATTGTCTACGTGAACAACTTTTGGAGCGTCTTTCATTTTCATGTACTGGAGTCCAAAGCCTCTGTGCTTTGGAAGGCTAGACTTACAATTACTTGCCAAATCTGAAGAGTATTTGCTGGAGTCCAAAGCTGTAAAGCCAATTACTTGCCCAATCCAAAGGAGTAGTTGTCACTAATCTGAAATGTTTTTAAATTGCATGGTGCATTGCTTGAATGTGTTTTTTTTTGTTTCTCAAAGGTGAATCTTGCATTGTTTTGGATCTCAGGAGATTTCTTCCGGTCTATGCCTAGGCTAGTTGTTTTGGATCTTTCATGGAATGATATATAGTCTCCTTGGATATCAATTTTACAGGGATATCAAATCTGTTGAGTTTGAGGACATTGAAACTGCGCTTTTCTGGATGTCATTAGATCTCAACTTAATGCAAAACTTTGAACATATAGAAGTTTTAACCACTAAAATACAGTCAAGTGTGATCTTGAAGCAATTGCTATGCTCTCACAGGTTTGGTCTTGGAGCAATTGTTATGATTTTTTTCTTCTCGCAAGTCATATTTTGTTTCCAAGCAAGCATGAGTTGGTTATAATTTTAAGGTTCCGGATTAACATTTCTATGATCGATCATTGTGAAATATTTAACTTCCACATAGTACATGCCAATTTGCAACAAAACCTTGAATCCTATCCACCATTCCGGATCCATCAATAAGAACAATTTTTGGGTTGGGGTGAATATCTTCATTAGCGAATCAAAATTTAGTTAAATAATATCTTAAATTAAATCACTAAAATAAATGTAGGGACCACTAATTATCTTTTTCTCTTTTATGTGGTTTATGATTTAGAATTTGAGATTTGGAGTTTAGAGTTTAGTATTTGGGATTTAAGGTTTAGTATTTTAGGTTTAGTGTTTAGGATTTGTGGTTCAGGGTTTATTGTTTGGAGTTTAGGGTTTATGATTTGTGTTTTAGGGTTTATTGATTAGGATTTAGGATTTTAAACCCTAAACCCCAAATAATAAATTCTAAACCCCAAACCCTAAATAATAAACTCTAAACCACAAATCATAAACCCCAAATAATAAACCCTAAACTCCAAATCTTAAATCTTAAATCCCAAATTCTAAATCTTAAATCATGTGAAACTAGAGAGATAGAATTAGTATTCCCCATAATTATTTTAGTGATTTAATTTATTTTTTATTTAATTTAATTGTGGTTGATTAAAAGGGAAAAAATGAATAATTTGTATTAATCCTAAGAAGTGAACCCAAAAATTGTTCGATCAAAAATACGAAAATTGTGTGTGTTCTGGGCCATATTATAATGGGCCCTGTCCTCTCTTCTTCTTCGTTATCGAAAAAAGATGGCACCACGTGGCATCTTAATCGACGACACCAATCATGTTGGTACTCGATCGATGGTTAAGCTATGAATGGATCAAGCCATTCGGACATTACACAGCTCTGATATCTCAGTCACAGGTACCTCCATTGTTTTCACATTTTTGGGTACTCATAACACAAGCTTCTCCTTTAGTCTTAAATCCGATCAATTTGATTTGGATCGAATGTGTGTGTGTTAAAATTTCTTAGGGTTTAGTGAAGAAAAGACTGTTGCTTTTTTTTTTTGGGAGACAGAATGATTTCAAAATCAAATATTGGTCTCTGTCTTAACTTTTCATTTATCGCTGATAATTGTTACTTAATTCGAATTAGCTTATGGTGTTTTGCTGCTCTGTGATTCTCTTTCTCTCTCTGTTTTGTCTAGTGATGAGAGGTGATAAAGACATATAAAGTTTGGTCTTTACTTCTGTAACTGGGCCCAAAATGTTCCCGAGGATCTAGTTGGTGAAAGGAGGAAACTTTGAAAATGGAAACTGTTGTCTGCTCGTTGCTTACCGTCGACCTGAACGATTACTGCTACAGAGTTTGTTCTCGTTGCGAGAGAGTGCTTCCTGGAGATAAGAATGGCGTTTTCTCTTCTTCGTCTTCGTTGTGCAAATTCTGTAAATCAAAACAACCCAAATTGCTCTACCGGATTCTCGTACGAAACCCTTCTTCTTTCTGATTGCTTATCATCTTTAGGAATTCTAGATTCACTAATTAGGGAGCTTTGCCAATTAGGGATTCTATCAAATGTCAAGAATCAGTTTTGGTGAATCTGTCAACTTCAAATTTGTGTGTTTTTTTTTTCCTGAATCTGTTGTGTCTTTTGTATGAATCGAGCAGATGAGTATCTCAACAGACACATCAGTCAAAACTGTGGTCTGCTTTGATAGAGCTGCGACTGTTCTCTTTGGTTGCTCAGCTGATGACTTGTTCCACTTCACCAAGCTTAATCCTTTAGCAGGTAAAAACATCAATCATTTTACCTAAGTTTGATAACATCATCCCTTAACATGAAAATACATGGAAGCTAAACTCATATTAATCTTGTGTTGTTGATTGCAGCCTCTATGGTTAATGAGGTTTTGGATGGAGAAATGTTTAGGATGACACTGAATCGGCCTCAGAACAGAAATGCGCAACATATGAGAGTGACTTCACTTGTTCCTCTAAGATCAGGATTTCAACCAGCAATAGTAACGCTCACACACCTCTGCACCAAGAATGCTTCTCGTTCCACAACAAACCACAGTCTTTGATGTAAAATAAGATACAAAAGGTATCTGAGAGCCCTGACTGTCCTGAACTTACAACTCTCCTCCTTACCGGAAACAGATACTTGCAAATCTCAGATGAATTCTTTCGGTCTATGCCTAGGCTACTCGTTTTGGATTTATCATGGAATGAAAGTCTCTGTGGATTGCCAGAGCAAATATCAGGTTTGGCTTCTCTGAGATATCTTAACTTGTCACATACAAAGATAAATTGACTACCTGTTGGTTTACAAGAGTTGAAAATGCTAATACATCTGAATTTGGAGAAGACGAGGGAACTTGATAGTTTAGATGGGATATCAAACTTGTCGAGTTCGAGGACATTGAAACTACGAGAGTCCAAAGTGTGGCTAGATATGAGCCTAATGAAGGAGCTGCAGCTGTTAGAGCATTTAGAATACATAAGCATAAATATCTCATCAAGTTTGGCTGGGGAGCTATTGTTATATGATCCCAGAATTATGAGATGTATTCAACAAGTTTCTATTGAGGAGCGTGGGGAGGAATCAGTCATAGTATTAGTTTTGCCAGCTATGGATAATCTGTGTAAAATCTGGATATCGGATTGTGGAACGAGGGAGATAAAGATAGAGTCTGACAAGTCCATGCTTCTCAAACCTCTCTAATGTGAAAATAGAAAGGTGTCACGGTTTAAAGGATTTGACGTGGCTGCTGTTCGCTCCAAACCTTACTCATCTTAGTCTTTGGGGGTTAGAGCAAGTGGAGGAGATAGTAAGCAAGGAGAAAGCTGCGAGTGTTTCAGAAAAGAAGACGTGTAATATTATTTCTTTCCAGAAACTAGAAGTGCTAATATTGTTTACTTTGCCAGAGCTGAAGAGCATATATTGGAATGCTCTGCCTTTTCAACGTCTGAGACGTCTCCACATATCTTACAATTTTGAGAAGCTGAGAAAGCTTCCATTGGATTCTAAAAGTGTTTTCAAGATGGAAGAATTTGTCATCGTATACAGAGAGGAAGAATGGATAAAAGGGATTGAATGGGAGGACGAAGACACACAACAACGTTTCTTACCTTCATGTAAGAAGGAATATGAGTATCATCATGACCCAAAATAGTATTCTGTTTCTCTCTTTATCCTGAAATTGCATCGGCCTTCTTTGTTTCTTCTACCTCTGTTTCTTTTGCGTTTGGGTTTTGAATTACTATTCTTTGAATTTTGTATGTAAATATTTTTAAAAACTGCACCGAGTCCGAGTTGGCTCGGGTTGGAGTAAGTTTGTGGAACCGAGTGCACACTACTTGTTTGATGAATTGCCTCTGTGAAGAATTTTCTGGAGCTTTTTCTTCTTCTTTTTTTCTGTTGTTCAAGTGATTCGTTTTCTTGTGGGAGAGTGTAATTGTCTCTCGATAGTTAGTTAAATCCACTACTGAGATCAAGATGACTGCATTTTCTAAGGATAGAGAAACAGGAGAAGACAACATGGAACAAAAGTCTACCAAGTCCATGCTTCTCAAACCTCTCTCATGTGATATATAATACAAGGGTGTATACGTAGCTGCAATGGTCTTAAGGATTTGCTCCTAACCTTACTGCCCTTGAGCTTCAGAGTTTAACGGAGATTGACGAAAGAGCAGGGAATTGTCACATGCAATGATGGATACTGGATCTAAAGTATTCCATGGGAGGACCAAGCTACTGCCTAAAGGTACATCTCTCTCTCTCATTTGACATTTTTGTATGTGTTTGTGATATGCGAAGACTTTTTAATAGAAAAGGAGAAGTTGGTTGATTACTGGATATGCGAAGAATTCATAGACGAAAAGCAAGGTAAAAAGAAGGCTTATGGGATAATTGGTACCCTTGTCCAGGCTTGTTTGTTGATCGAAGGAAAAGACAAATCACGTGTGAAAATGCATGATGTGGTACGGGAGATGGCCATATGGATAGCCTCGGATCTCGGAGAACTGGAATAACGTGAGAAGAATGTCATTGATGGGAAATGACGTTCAAATGATATCTGAGAGCCCTGACTGTCCTGAACTTACAACGCTCCTCCTTGGGAGAAACGAATGCTTGTCAACTATCTCAGATGAATTCTTTCAGTCTATGCCTAGGCTACTCGTTTTGGATCTATCATGGAATGTCAAGCTCAGTGGATTGCCGGAGCAAATATCAGGGTAGACAAAGATAAAGCGACTACCTGTTGGTTTACAAGAGTTGAAAATGCTAATACATCTGAATTTGGAGTTCACGAGAGAACTTGAGAGTTTAGATGGGATATCAAATTTGTCGAGTTTGAGGATATTGAAACTACAAGGGTCCAAAGTGTGGCTAGATATGAGGCTAATGAAGGAGTTGCAGCTCTTAGAATATTTAGAGTTTATAAGCGTAAATATCGTCAAGTTTGTTTGGGAAGCTATTGGTATATGATCCAAGAATTATGAGATGTATTCAACAAGTTTCTATTGAGAGGGAGCGTGGGGAAAAATCAGTTAGAGAACTAGTTTCTATGGATAATCTCTATAAAGTCATCATATGGAATTGTGGAATTTCAAAGATAAAGATAGAGAGGGCGACTTCATCATCATCATGGAGGAAAAGTCCCACAACTCCATGCTTCCCAAATCTCTCCTTTGTTGTTATAAGTGATTGTGATGGTTTAAAAGATTTGACTTGGCTGTTGTTCGCTCCAAACCTTGTTAATCTTGAGGTTGCTTTCTCAGACCAATTAGAGGCTATAATAAGGGAAGAGAAAGATGTTACTAGTGTCATGCAAGAGGAGGCAGGTATCATCGTTCCTTTTCCAAAACTGAACAAGCTCACCTTGTCTGATTTACCAATGCTAAGGAGCAACTACTCGAGACCTCTACCTTTTCCATGTTTGAGGAAAATCTCAGTATCAGGCCGGGTGTCCGAAGCTGAGAAAGCTTCCGTTGGATTCAAAGAGTGTTTTTAGGGTTGAAGAACTTGACATCCACTGGATTCCTCTGTCTTTGTATATTCCACGTGTGTATGAGGTTACAATACAAGGAAATTGTTTAAGGCTGATAAGGAATCCAATAGATCCTAGTAGCGGAGCTGCACTCGAAGAAACTGTTATAAACTACAAAGACAGAGAATGGATGGAAGGATTTGAATGGGAGGACGAAGCCACGCGAATCCGTTTCTTACCTTCCTGCAAGCTTGGTATTTAACGCTACAACACAAAGGCATGGTTACCTAAAATCTGTGTGTTCAACTGTTAGTTATATTGTTCTGTCTTTCTCTTATCAAAGCTTTGGTGTTCACGTTTTCTGAATTATTATTGTTTTAAGTTAAATAAAATAAAACGTAATTTGGCTGATTTTTCCGTAAGCTGAAGATTAGTTAATGATATTTTTTGATGATCTGTCATTCGTAGGAGTTAATTCCATGAAGTTGTCGAATTTTGATAGTAATATTGTCTTGTGAAAAATGTACAAAACGTTATGATTTCCTTTTCTCGCAAGTCATATTTTGTTTCCAAGCAAGCATTAGCGTTTCTATGATCATTGTCAAGCATTTAACTTCCACATGTAGACATGCCAATTTGTAACGAAACCTTAAATCCGATCCATCTTGGTCCTGAAGTATGAATCAATCATAGAATGTGTTTCGAGTCTCGGTCAAACACAGTTTTTGGACCGAAGATACGAGAATTGTGTCTTTCTGGGCCATAATATAATGGGCCCTCTCTTCTTCTTCTTCGCTATCCAAAAGAGATGGCACCACGTGGCATCTGAATCGACGACACCCATTGTGGATCAAGCCATTGGGATGCTAAAACGTCGTCTCAGTCACAGGTATCTCCATCGTTTCCACAATCTTCGCGTTTAGTCTTATTTTCAGATCAATTTACGCGTTTTTGATTTGGATCGAAAGTGTTTGTGCTAAAACTTCATAGGACTGTTTATTGAGGAAAAGACTGAAACTTTAATCGTAATTAGTTTGCTTTAATCTTTATGTTTTATCATAAAGATTAGAGGTTATCATAAAGTTTGTCAAGGTTTATGAGCTGGATTAGAGGAGTTATATTCTCATCAAGCATGGATTCGGGACTATGCGTCTGTATGTTTGGGCTGAGTAGGCAAAATCACACCTTTGACGCATATCAAAACAGTAGCTTTTGTGAAATAGATGCTGACTTTGAGTTTGTGGTCTTTGAAAGTCTATCGATCCGTAACATTCGAGGAAGATTTTGCCTACTCCGCCCATACCATACATACACTTAATCCAGAATCCATCTCTATTGGGTACGTACAAGTGTCCAAAGCTAAGAAAGCCTCTGCACTTTGTTTTTACCTTCAGGCAGATTCAGGTAACTCACGAACTCCGTTCTGCCACTGTCTCTTTTATGTTTTGGGGAATTGCATTTATATGATCCTTATCACACTTCCTCTCTTTTTGGTTTCACATGTTCTGGAATTATTGTTTCTTTGGATTTAAAAAGTCAATTTTGTGAAAACTAGTTTGGTGGATTTATGTGAGCTGACTAGTATTTGTATGTTTTGTCATTCGTAGGAAAACAAATTCCATAAAATTGTCAGTTCTTCTATGAAAATGGTTTTGATATGCCAAATGGATAGTGCAATTATAGAGTAATGGACTGAAGGAACAACATAATCACTATAACTGAACTATGGTTACTGGTAAATATCTTGGGTGATATCTTCCGGTTTCTGTGAGTTAGTTGTCTCAATGGATAGAGTGTCAAAAGGTAATAATACTCTTTTTGGAGACTAGAAGGCTAGACTAAGCAATTATTTACCTCATTTTAAAGAGTATTTTAGTGGAGTCTTAACCTGAGGAAGTCTCTCCTTACGAAGGCTAGACTTACAGCTACTTGCCTAATCTGAAGAGTATCTACTATTAGATTTCAAAAGTCTGAAACATTGTTTGGATTTTATGGTGCATTGCTTGAATGCGTGTTTTGTGTTTTTTTTTGCAGAGGTGAATCTTGATGCTCCTAGGCAATATACTCACTGATATGACTGAATTCATGCTTCGGTTCTTGTTTGGGAACGTAGATGCATATCCTCATTTCAGCGATCACGACCTTATGTTTATATATTCATGTGAGTGAGCTGTTTTTTTGAAGAATATGATGGAGGAGATCAAAACCTTTGCAATACTCAAAGCTCGAGGTAAGAAACTCTAGTTTATAATCTATTCCAAACTGATGCTAGATTATATTCGCAAACAGTATGAATCAAATAGCTAAGTAATTTACAAACTCCAAAAAATGTTTTTCTTGCTTATATACATTTTTACTGGCCTTTAATAGAACAAAAAAAAAAACGACTGTCTATTGAAGAAGCATTCAGAAAATTGGTTTTGTCAACTATGGGTGGTCTCATTGACCACACCATAAGAAGTTGCTCAATGTTAAAGGTAGAGGTAAAGAGGTCATCACGCAGCAGAAGCCTGAGAATCGCAAGCTTTCTTTATCTGTCAAGTGTGTGTGTGTGTGTGTATAAGCAGCTGCAATGGTCTTAACCATTTTTTATGTGATCAACATTTTTTTAGTGTTTGTATTTTCGATATGTAAGTTTTAAAGTGTGTGTACAAGTATCATGTTTTCACGTGATGGCTTTGTACATTTGCGCACTTCCCTAGAACCAACTTAACTATTAAAATTCTACAAAAAGAGACTTTGTTTTTGGTCAAGAAAAATAATATTAAAAACGATTGTGTCTGCATCTGAGTAGGTTTCTCTTTCTCTATCACTTGGAAGAAGAGATTAGATCGAAACTTCAATTTTTTTGCTTAGCTTCTGGTTTTGGTGTGTGAGGTGTTTTTCTCTCTCTCTCTCTCTCTCTATTGTGCAGCAATGGGAGGCTGTTTCTCTGTCTCGTTACCATGTGATCAAGTGGTGAATCAATGCTCTCAATGCTTTGGTGTCAAGGTGAGTTATATTCACAACCTCGCCGAGAATCTAGCGTCTCTCGAGAAAGCCGTGGGAGATCTCAAGGCGAAGAGAGATGATGTTCAAAGAAAGGTAGACATAGAAGAGTTTACAGGGTGTCGTCAAAGGCTTTGTCAAGTCCAGGTATGGCTTACGAGAATCGTAGACGTTGAAACCGAATTTAATGATCTTGTTAGTACTAGTAAGCTAGAGCTTCAAAGGTTGTGTCTCTGTAGTTTTGGATCAAAAAATTTGAAATTGAGCTATCGTTATGGGAAAAGGGTTATTCTGATGTTGAGGGAAGTTGAGAGTCTCAGTTCTCAAGGAGAAGAATTTGATGCGGTGACTGAGGACGCTCCAAGAGCTGAGGTCGAAGAGTTGCCTATTCAACCCACAATTGTTGGTCAGGAAACAATGGTCGAAAAGGTATGGAATCGTCTAATGCAAGAAAGAGTCGGTGTTGTGGGTCTGTATGGTATGGGTGGAGTAGGCAAAACCACCCTTCTCACGCAGATCAACAATAAGTTTTCTGAAATAGGTGGCGGATTTGAGGTTGTGATATGGGTTGTGGTGTCTAAAAATGCAACAGTCCATAAGATTCAAGGAGACATCGCGAAGAAACTAGGCCTTGGGGGGAGAGATTGGGACGAGAAAAACGAAAACGAGAGAGCTCGTGACATGTACAACGTTCTTAAGAGGAAGAAGTTTGTGTTGTTGTTGGATGATATATGGGAGAAAGTGAACTTAAATGTCACTGGGATCCCGTATCCGAACGGAGAAAACGGATGCAAAATAGCATTTACCACCCGCTCTCGAGATGTGTGTGGGCGCATGGGGGTTGATGACCCGATCCAAGTCAGTTGTCTGGACACCGACAAAGCCTGGGATTTGTTCAGAAAGAAAGTTGGGGAAAACACACTGAGAAGCCACCCAGACATTCTCGATCTTGCAAGAAAAGTCGCTGGAAAATGTCGTGGCCTACCATTGGCACTTAATGTCATTGGTGAAACTATGGCGAGCAAAAGCACAGCACAAGAATGGCATCAGGCAATTCACGTTTTGACTTCATATGCTTCAAAATTTTCAGGCATGGAAGATGAGATTCTTCCGATTTTGAAGTATAGCTATGATAGTTTAAATGGTGAGCATGTGAAATCATGTTTCCTCTATTGCTCTCTGTTTCCTGAAGATGATCAAATTGAGAAAGAAAGGTTGATAGAGTACTGGATAGGTGAGGGATTCATAGATGAGAAGGAAGGCAGAGAGAAGGCATTATATCAAGGTTATGAGATATTCGGCACCCTTGTTCGTGCATGTTTATTGTTGGAGGGATCAATAGATAAATCGAATGTGAGTATGCATGATGTGGTTCGTGAGATGGCGCTATGGATAGCATCTGATCTTGGAAAGTATAAAGAAAGATGCATTGTGCAAGCTGGTGTTGGGGTACGTGAAGTACCGAAAGTCAAGAACTGGAATAACGTGAGAAGAATGTCGCTAATGCGGAATCAGATTGAAAAGATATCTGAGAGTCTCGACTGTCCTGAACTTACAACTCTCCTCCTTCAGGAAAACGAATGCTTGTCAACTATCTCGGATGAATTCTTTCGGTCTATGCCTAGGCTACTCGTTTTGGGTTTATCACGGAATAAAGTCAGTGGATTGTCGGAGCAAATATCAGGGTTGGTTTCTCTAAGATATCTTGATTTGTCAGAGACAAGTATAAAGCGACTACCTGTTGGTTTACAAGAGTTGAAAATGCTAATACATCTGAATTTGGAGTGGACGAGGAAACTTGAGAGTTTAGATGGGATATCAAATTTGTCGAGTTTGAGGACATTGAAGCTACACTGTTCCAAAGTGTGGCTAGATATGAGCGTAATGAAGGAGCTGCAGCTGTTAGAACATTTAGAGTTCATAAGCATAAGTATCTCGGCAAGTTTGGTTGGGAAGCTATTGGTATATGATCCCAGAGTGGGGAGATGTATTCAACACCTTTGTATTGAGGAGCGTGGGGAAGAATCAGTTAGAGAACTAGTTTTGCCAGCTATGGATAGTCTGTGTAAAATCTGGATATGGGATTGTGGAATTTCAGAGATAAAGATAGAGAAGACACCATGGGACAAAAGTCTGACAAGTCCATGCTTCTCAAACCTCTCTGTTGTGGAAATAGCAGGGTGTGATGGTTTAAAGGATCTGACGTGGCTGCTGTTCGCTCCAAACCTTACTCATCTTTACCTTTGGAAGTTGAAGCAAGTAGAGGAGATAATAAGCAAAGAGAAAGCTGCGAGTGTTTTAGAAAAGGAGACATGTAATATTGTTCTTCCTTTCCAGAAACTAGAATTACTTTCCTTGCGTGATTTGCCAGAGCTGAAGAGCGTATACTGGAATGCTCTGCCTCTTCAGTGTCTGAGCTATCTCCAAATATCCAACAATTGTCTGAAGCTGAGAAAGCTTCCATTGGATTCGAAAAGCGTTCTCAAGGTTGAAGAATTCGTCATAAGATACAGAGAGGAAGAATGGATACAAGGGATCGAATGGGAGGACGAAGCCACACGACAACGTTTCTTACCTTCTTGTATGCTAAGTGAGTACTAATCGTATTACACACAACACCCAAGATAGTATTCTGTTTCTCTCTTTATCCTGAAATTGCATCGGCCTTCTTAAAGCAACCACATGGCTCGTGTTAGAGTAAGTTTGTGGAACCGAGTGCACACTATTTTTTTGATGAATTGCCTCTGTGAAAATGTACAAAACGTTATGATTTTCTTTTCTCGCAAGTCATATTTTTTTTCCAAGCAAGCATATGTTGGATATAATTTTAAGTTACGGATTAACGTTTCTATGATCATTGTCAAAACATTTAACTTCCTCATGTAGACATGCCAATTTGCAACAAAACCTGAAATCCGATCGAATCCATCATAGAATGTGTTTGGATTCTCGGACAAACTCTCTAGATCACAGTTTTTGATAAATTCGTGATATAGTCAACGAGTAGCTAAATGAATCCATCAAGACTAAAACCAAACACACAAAAACTTGTTTATGTTGCAAATGCCAAAGATTATACTGTAGGAGAAGTGCAAGTGCAGGAGATGTTTGGCGTGTAAAGAGTAACAATGCATGCACAATAACTTATTTTTCTATCGCCTATATAAAGAGGTTGTTTTGTTCAATTGTAAGACACAACATTTTCATATAATGAGAAGGAGATCTCTCTCGCCCTATCTTTTTATTATTGAATACATTATTCCCACCGGGTATAAAATTTTCGCCTTTATTTATATTTATCGAAATGATAAATAACCATTCATTTTATAATACGTTATCAACATGATCACTCTAAAATTTCAACTTTCATATGCATACTTATTGTACCCTATGGTGTGCGAACTATCGTCTCCATACTATTTCACGTGACTACTTTACGCACCATAATTTATTTATCTACTGTTTTAATTATTTATAGTCAGTTTAACCGCCTGGTAATTTATTTATTTTTGTGGCTGCTTTACGCACCATAATTTATTTATTTACAACTTTAATTACTTATGGTCGGTTTAACCGCCCGCGAATTTATTTGTTCTTGTGGCTGCTTTAGGAACCATAATTTATTTATTTACTGGTTTAATTATTTATGGTCGGTTTAATCGCTTGAAAATTTATCTGTTGCTTTAATTATTTATTTACTATTCTCACGTGGATGACTTTGTCACCATAACTGTGTTATTAAATTTTTGTTTATTTTATAAGTATTATATAAAATAATTAACCACCTATTTATAAATTTAATATCTGAACTGGTAAATTTATCTGATTGATTATTAAATATTTTTCTATTAATTTTTCTTTATCATCCGATTTTGCAACGGTCACAAAGAAATTTTAATGTTGCAATGCTTAAGTGTGTGTGCTTTGTGCAGCGGTAAATCTTACTGTTCCTAAGCAATATTTTCACCATGTGATTGAATTCAAAGTTCATAATTCAATGCAAAAGTGCGCATCACCTGTATGATGAATTGTCTCTATGAAGAACTTTTGAAATGCTCCTTATTCAAGTGAATCTGTTTCTTGTAGAAAGGTGTAGTTATTGCTTCTGAGTTACTGAATCCAGCAACTGAGCTCCAGATGACTGCATTTTCCAGGTTAAACGTATAACTCTTCTAGTAGATAAGATTTGATGAACATTGGGGATTGGATATTATTCTGATAATAATAATAATAATAATACGTTTTGATGAACATGTAGTCCCATTTTTCTGATCTGATCGGAATACTTTCTCGGTATAGGAACTCAGGATAAACTTGAAATGTTTTCATGGAGAAGATATGTGCCTTGTTCCTCGATCATCACTTTTCCAATGGTTGTTACATTTATGAATGTTTCCTCTATGCTAAGTAGTAATTATAATAAAGTGGGGACCATTAGAAGGGGAAGGCTTAAGATTTTTGATTTCTATGAATGTTACATCATTGGACTCATGTTTATAAAACTTAATTTGGCTGATTTTATCGTAAGCTGAAGGTCACTTACAACGTTTTGAATGTTATCATTTAAGGTTTATGTTATTTTTTTAATTAAAATTTGTATATCAATTAAAATCTTGACTTTTTTTCATGGACCTGTGATTTGTATCTTCTGTGCTTAAATATATGTGGCTTAGATATTTTGGTTGAATAAGCATCTTCGGACCCATGCAATAATGCTCTTTGCTTTTGTAGACAGAATTATTCAAAAATATTATCTTCTATTTTCTTCCTTTTTAATAATTTTTTTAGTTTCTGGTTTTGCTCTTACCAATGGGAGGCTGTTTCTCTGTCTCGTTGTCATGTGATCAAGTGGTGAATCAGTGCTCTCAATACTTATGTGTCAAGGTGAGTTATATTCACAACCTCTCCGAGAATATAGGGTCTCTCGAGAAAGCCATGGGAGTACTTAAGGCGAAGCGAGATGATGTGCAAGGAAGGGTAGACAGAGAAGAGTTTACAGGGCGTCGTCGAAGGCTGTCTCAAATCCAGGTATGGCTTACGAGTGTCCTAACCATCGAAAACCAATTCAATGATCTCCTTACTACTAGTAAGATTGAGCTTCAAAGGTTGTGTCTCTGTGGTGTTTGCTCCAAAGATTTGAAATTGAGTTATCGTTATGGGAAAAGGGTTATTCTGATGTTGAGAAAGGTTAAGAGTATTAGTTCTCAAGGAGAATTTGATGCGGTGACCGAGGAAGTTCCAAGAGCTGAAGTTGAAGAGTTGCCTATTCAACCTACAATTGTTGGTCAGGAAACCATGCTCGACAAGGTATGGAACCTTCTAATAGAAGATAGAAGGTATGGGATTGTGGGGTTGTATGGTATGGGTGGAGTAGGGAAAACCACCCTTCTCACGCAGATCAACAATAAGTTATCTGATATAGGAGGTGGATTTGAGGTGGTGATATGGGTTGTGGTGTCTAAAAATGCAACAGTCCATAAGATTCAAGGGAGCATCGCGAAGAAACTAGGCCTTGGGGGTAAAGAGTGGGACGAACATAACGAAAACGAGAGAGCTCTTGATATCCACAATGCTCTTAGGAGAAAGAAGTTTGTGTTGATGTTGGATGATATATGGGAGAAAGTGAACTTAAATGTCATTGGAGTCCCATATCCGAACAGGGAAAACAACTCCAAAGTAGTATTTACCACCCGCTCTCGAGATGTGTGTGGGCGCATGGGGGTTGATGACCCGATCCAAGTCCATTGTCTAAACACTGACAAAGCCTGGGATTTGTTCAAAAAGAAAGTCGGGGAAAACACATTGGGTAGCCACCCAGACATTCCTGATCTTGCAAGAAAAGTCGCTGAAAAATGTCGTGGCCTACCATTGGCACTCAATGTCATTGGTGAAACTATGGCGTGCAAAAGCACAATACAAGAGTGGCTTGGAGCAGCTGACGTTTTGACTTCATCTGCCACAGAATTTTCAGCCATGGAAGACGAGATTCTTCCGATTTTGAAGTATAGCTATGATAGTTTAAATGGTGAGCAGGCGAAATCATGTTTCCTCTTTTGCTCTCTGTTTCCTGAAGATTGTCTTATTGATAAAAAGGTGATGGTAGACTACTGCATAGGAGAGGGACTCATAGATGAAAAGAAAGGTAGAAAGAGGGCAATAAACAAAGGTTATGAGATACTCGGGACCCTTGTTCGCGCATGTTTATTGTTGGAGCAAGAAGAGAATAAATCAAAAGTGAAAATGCATGATGTGGTAAGGGAGATGGCCTTATGGATAGCATCTGATCTCGGGAAGTGTAAAGAGGGATGTATCGTACAAGCTGGTATTGGGTTACATGAGATACCAAAGGTGGAGAACTGGAAGAATGTGAAAAGGATGTCTTTGATGGAAAATGAGATAAAAAAGATACATGAGAGTCCCGATTGTCCTGAACTTACAACTCTCCTCCTTCAGAAAAACAGTTACTTAGCAACTCTCTCAGGTGAATTCTTTCGGTCTATGCCTAGGCTACTCCTTCTGGATTTATCCCGGAATAAATGTCTATGTGGATTGCCAGAGCAAATATCAGGGTTGGTTTCTCTGAGATATCTAGACTTGTCACATACAAGTATAAAGCGACTACCTGTTGGTCTACAAGAGTTGAAAATGCTAATACATCTGAATTTGGAGTGGACGGAGAGCCTTGAGTGTTTAGATGGGATATCAAATTTGTCGAGTTTGAGGACACTAAAACTAGTATGTTCCAAAGTGTGGCTAGATATGAGCCTAGTGACGGAGCTGCAGCTGTTAGAACATTTAGAGTTCGTAAGCATAAATACCTCGTCAAGTTTTGTTGGGAAGTTATTGGTATATGATCACAGAGTGGGGAGATATATTCAACACCTTTCTATTAAGGAGCGTCCGGAAGAATCAGTAAGAGTAGTACTTTTGCCAGCTATGGATAATCTGTGTAAAATCTGGATATCGGATTGTGGAATTTCAGAGATAGAGGTAGAGAAGACACCATGGAACAAGAGTCTAACAAGTCTATGCTTCTCAAACCTCTCTGTTGTGGAAATATC
Organism: Arabis hirsuta; assembly: GCA_964056655.1. NCBI lineage: Eukaryota > Viridiplantae > Streptophyta > Magnoliopsida > Brassicales > Brassicaceae > Arabis > Arabis hirsuta. The sequence continues at coordinate 6,195,230 of OZ053307.1, read as the reverse complement.
AGGGTGTGATGATTTAAAGGATTTGACGTGGCTGCTGTTCGCTCCAAACCTTACTCATCTTTACCTTATGGGGTTAAAGCAACTAGAGGAGATAATAAGCAAAGAGAAAGCTGCGAGCGTTTTAGAGAAGGAGACATGTAATAATATTATTCCTTTCCAGAAACTTGAAGACCTTCAGTTGGTGTATTTGCCAGAGCTGAAAAGCATATACTGGAATGCTCTGCCTTTCCAACGTCTAAGACGTCTCTACATACACGACTATGGTACGAAGCTGAGAAAGCTTCCATTGGATTCAAAAAGCGTGTTCAACGTTGAAGAATTTGCCATCGAATGCGATGATGAAGAATGGCTACAAGAGATTGAATGGGAGGACGAAGCCACACGAAACCGTTTCATGCCTTCATGTAGAATATTGAGTTAAATATATGGTTCTGTTTTCCTCTTTATTTTGAATTTGCATCGCTTCTCGATACCGGCCTTTGGTAAAGTAGCTGTTTACGGCATTCTATGGCATAATACCTGTGATGTTTATATTCCATTGTTCCTCATTTCTTTTGTACTGTGTTAACATTTTAGAAATAATTTTGAATACTTCATTGTATATGAGAGTATATCAACATTTGATATTATTATAATTAGGATGCTATTATGATTATGATATATTAAAAAGAAAAATCAAAATTTTGTCAAAGATCATATATACAGGTTTTGCTCAAGACCCTAAAAATGGTTCGATCGGCTTTACTCTTTTTTGTACCTCTGTTGTTTTTCCCGGTTCTGATTGTTCGTTCACGTAAGCTAGTGATTATTCAGATGTTTTGAATGTTTTTACTCATAATCCGTAGGAGAAATATTATGTTTATCAAGTTTGCATAAGCTCTCTTTGAAAAAAGTTATTTATGTTCTACTAGTAGTATTAAACTATTAATTACTTCCATTTAAATTTTAAACCATTGTTTTTAATTATGATTATTTTCGTATAAAAATTTGTTATGTAGTGTAAGAAAGTCGCAGTTTTGGGCCACATTTATAACGGGCCTTATCTTTTTCGTAACCGAAAGAGATTGACACCACGTGGCAGACATCGGTGCCGGAGGGATCTGAATTATTACACCGATCCTGTCGAGGAGTCTTGGGATCATCGAATCTTCAGAGAAAGGTGAAGATCGGTTCTGTATCCATTGTTTTAACATTTGGGTATTTAATCGCTTCGCGTTTTTAGGCTTAGTTTCGGATCAATTCACGTTCTTTTGGATCCAATGTGTTTGTGTTCAAACTTGATAAGAGTTTAGTGAAGAAAAGACTGAAACTTTAATCGTAATTAGTTTGCTTTTTTCTCTACGTTTTGTGTAGTGACGAGATGAGAGGTTATATCCTCATCAAGCATGGATTCGGGATTATGCGTCTGTATGTATGGGCTGAGTAGGCAAAACCACGCCTTTGACACAGATCAAAACATTAGCTTTTGTGAAATAGATGCTGATTTGAGTTTGTGTTCTTTGAAAGTCTATCGATCAGTAAGATTCGAGGAAGATTTTGCCTACTCCGCCCATACCATACATACACTTAATCCAGAATCCATCTCTGTTGGGTAAGTACGAGTGTCCAAAGCTAAGAGAGCCTCTGCACTTTGTTTGTTACCTTCAGGCAGATTCAGGTAACTCACGAAATCCGTTTTGCCAATGTCTCTTTATGTTTTGGATAATTGCATTTCTATGATCCTTAATTCCTTATCACACTTCCTGTCTCTTTGGTTTCACATGTTCTAGAATTATTGTTTGGTGGATTTATATGAGCTGACTAGTATTTGGATGTTTTGTCATCATGTTTTCACGTGATGGCTTTGTACATTTGCGCACTTCCCTAGAACCAACTTGACTATTAAAAACTCAACAACTGGATTCTTGTTACATTAAAAAAAACTACAAAAAGACCCTTTGTTTTTGGTCAAGAAAATAGTATTAAAAACGATAGTGTCTGCATCTGAGAGTAGGTTCATGGTTTCTCTCTCTCTCTCTCACTTGGAAAAAAGCATGTTTGTTGTTGATATTCTCAGTACTCTTGTCCCTGCATGTTTGTTGTTGGAGGAAAAAAAGTATACATCACACGTGAAAATGCATGATGTGGTACGGGAGATGGCCATATGGATAGCCTCTGATCTTGGAAAGCATAAAGAGAGATGTATTGTGCAAGCTGGTGTTGGGTTACGTGAAATACCGGAAATCAAGAACCAGAATAACGTGAGAAGAATGTCGCTAATGCGAAATCAGATTGAAATGATATCCGAGAGCCTCGACTGTCCTGAACTTACAACTCTCATCCTTCAGCAGAATAAAGACTTAGCATTCATCTCAGCTGATTTCTTTCGGTCTATGCCTAGGCTACTCGTTTTGGATTTATCACGGAATGAAAGTCTCAGTGGATTGCCAGAGCAAATATCAGGGTTGGTTTCTTTGAGATATCTTGACTTGTCAGAGACAAGTATAAAGCGACTACCAGTTGGTTTACTAGAGTTGAAAATGCTAATACATCTGAATTTGGAGTGGACTCGCAAACTTGAGAGTTTAGATGGGATATCAAAATTGTTCTAAGGTTTGTTGAAATGATCCTTCACTATCCTGCTTACCTAAGAAAAACCATGAGATTGTTCTTCTTCTTTTAACCGGGCTCTTGGTTTGACTTCGGTTTTCTGAATGCACACCACTTGTCTGATAAAATGTCTCTATGAAGATTTTTCTTTTTCGTTTTTGTTTCCCAAGTGATTGATTCATTGTTCTTCGGATGCTAGCGATACTATACTTTCTGCCTACCAAGGAAGCTGTCTCCACTAGCATTTTGTCACAGCAGTGGGAGTTTCTTTGGATGTGGGTGCCTAAACTCGAATCAGAGCTTGCATTTCGTGAATATATGGACAATAATCTTAAGTATATCTGTTCCTAAATGTTTGTTGGAGAGTCTTGAAAGTTTTTAAGTTTGAAGGGTACCAGAAGAGAGAGATGTCTTGAGTTTTTTCTTCAAAAATGCTTTGTTGCTTGAAGTCTTCATCAATCTCGGAATGATGGTAGAAAATGCTTGTTGCTTGAAGTATCATGTTTTCACGTGATGGCTTTGTACATTTGCGCACTTCCCTAGAACCAACTTGACTATTAAAATTTCAACAGCTGGATTACTTTTACAATTCTACAAAAAGAGACTTTGTTTTTGGTCAAGAAAAATAATATTAAAAACGATTGTGTCTGCATCTGAGTAGGTTCATGATTTCTCTTTCTCTATCACTTGGAAGAAGAGATTAGATCGAAACTTCAAATTTTTTGCTTAGCTTCTGCTTTTGGTTTTTGAGGTGTTTTTTTCTCTCTCTCTCTCTCTCTCTCTCTCTCTATTGTGCAGCAATGGGAGGCTGTTTCTCTGTCTCGTTACCATGTGATCAAGTGGTGAATCAATGCTCTCAATGCTTTTGTGTCAAGGTGAGTTATATTCACAACCTCGCCGAGAATCTAGCGTCTCTCGAGAAAGCCGTGGGAGATCTCAAGGCGAAGAGAGATGATGTTCAAAGAAAGGTAGACAGAGAAGAGTTTACAGGGCGTAGTCAAAGGCTTTCTCAAGTCCAGGTATGGCTTACGAATGTCCTCACCGTTGAAAACCAATTTAATGATCTTGTTAGTACTAGTAAGCTCGAGCTTCAAAGGTTGTGTCTCTGTAATTTTGGATCCAAAAATTTGAAATTGAGCTATCGTTATGGGAAAAGGGTTATTCTGATGTTGAGGGAAGTTGAGAGTCTCAGTTCTCAAGGAGAAGAATTTGATGCGGTGACTGAGGACGCTCCAAGAGCTGAGGTCGAAGAGTTGCCTATTCAACCCACAATTGTTGGTCAGGAAACAATGCTCCAAAGGGCATGGAACCGTTTAATGGAAGACAGAGTTGGGATTGTGGGTCTGTATGGTATGGGTGGAGTAGGCAAAACCACCCTTCTCACGCAGATCAACAATAAGTTTTCTGAAATAGGTGGCGGATTTGAGGTTGTGATATGGGTTGTGGTCTCTAACAATGCAACAGTCCATAAGATTCAAGGAGACATCGCGAAGAAACTAGGCCTTGGGGGGAGAGATTGGGACGAGAAAAACGAAAACGAGAGAGCTCGTGACATTTACAACGTTCTTAAGAGGAAGAAGTTTGTGTTGTTGTTGGATGATATATGGGAGAAAGTGAACTTAAATGTCACTGGGATCCCGTATCCGAACGGAGAAAACGGATGCAAAATAGCATTTACCACCCGCTCTCGAGATGTGTGTGGGCGCATGGGGGTTGATGACCCGATCCAAGTTAGTTGTCTGGACACCGACAAAGCCTGGGATTTGTTCAGAAAGAAAGTTGGGGAAAACACACTGGAAAGCCACCCAGACATTCCTGACCTCGCAAGAAAAGTCGCTGGAAAATGCCGTGGCCTACCATTGGCACTTAATGTCATTGGCGAAACTATGGCATGCAAAAGCACAGTACACGAGTGGCATCGGGCAGTTGACGTTTTGACTTCATATGCTGCAAAATTTTCAGGCATGGAAGATGAGATTCTTCCGATTTTGAAGTATAGCTATGATAGTTTAAATGGGGAGCATCTGAAATCATGTTTCCTCTATTGCTCTCTGTTTCCTGAAGATGATCAAATTGAGAAAGAAAGGTTGATAGAGTACTGGATAGGTGAAGGATTCATAGATGAAAAGGAAGGCAGAAAGAGGGCATTTAATCAAGGTTATGAGATACTCGGCACCCTTGTTCGTGCATGTTTATTGTTGGAAGGAGGAAAGTATAAATCGAAAGTGAGTATGCATGATGTGGTTCGTGAGATGGCGCTATGGATAGCATCTGATCTTGGAAAGTATAAAGAAAGATGCATTGTGCAAGCTGGTGTTGGGGTACGTGAAGTACCGAAAGTCAAGAACTGGAATAACGTGAGAAGAATGTCGCTAATGCGGAATGAGATTGAAAAGATATCTGAGCGCCCTGACTGTCCTGAACTTACAACTCTCCTCCTTCAGGAAAACATATCCTTGTCAACTATCTCGGATGAATTCTTTCGGTCTATGCCTAGGCTACTCGTTTTGGGTTTATCACGGAATAAAGTCAGTGGATTGCCGGAGCAAATATCAGGGTTGGTTTCTCTAAGATATCTTGATTTGTCACAGACAAAAATAGAGCGACTACCTGTTGGTTTACAAGAGTTGAAAATGCTAATACATCTGAATTTGGAGTTCACGAGCGTACTTAAGAGTTTAGATGGGATATCAAATTTGTCGAGTTTGAGGACATTGAAACTACGAGACTCCAACGTGAGGCTAGATGTGAGCCTAATGAAGGAGGTGCAGCTGTTAGAACATTTAGAGTTCATAAGCATAAATATATCGTCAAGTTTGGTTGGGAAGCTATTGGAATATGATCCCAGAGTGGGGAGATGTATTCAAGAAGTTTCTATTGAGGAGTGTGGGGAAGAATCAGTTAGAGAACTAGTTTTGCCAGCTATGGATAGTCTGTGTAAAATCTGGATATCGGATAGTGGAATGAGGGAGATAAAGATAAAGATAGAGAAGACACCATGGGACAAAAGTCTGACAAGTCCATGCTTCTCAAACCTCTCTGTTGTGAGAATGGAAAGGTGTGATGGTTTAAAGGATCTGACGTGGCTGCTGTTCGCTCCAAACCTTACTCATCTTATACTTTTCGAGTTAAAGCAAGTAGAGGAGATAATAAGCAAAGAGAAAGCTGCGAGCCTTTTGGAGAAGGAGACATGTAATAATATTATTCCTTTCCAAAAACTAGAATTCCTTCACTTGTATGAGTTGCCAGAGCTGAAGAGCATATACTGGAAAGCTCTGCCTTTTCCACGTCTGAGCCATCTTGGCGTATTCGACAATTGTCCGAAGCTGAGAAAGCTTCCATTGGATTCTAAAAGCGTTCTCAAAGTTGAAGAACTTGTCATACAATACAGAGAGGAAGAATGGATAAAAGGGATTGAATGGGAGGACGAAGCCACACAACAACGTTTCTTACCTTCATGTAGGCGGCATTGAGTAGCCTTCATGACCCAAAATATTCTGAAATTGCATGGAATGTATTTTCTCATTGTTTAGTAGAGATGAAAACGACATAGCCACTGTAGTTGCGACTACTACTGTCAGATTCTTGGAATCTTGCTAAATTACACAAAAACAAGACTTTGACTCATTAAAACAAAAAAATTCCAGCAAAATTCCAAGCTCTGGAGTTATTTCGTTTCTTCTTCCTAATATTTTCTCATCTCGTTTGCAAAAGCTTTCCTCGTTTGCATAGTGAATCCATCTCTTTGTGTGTCAACTGCAAGATGGGTGGTTGTGTCTCTATCCAATTATCATGCGATCAAATGTTGAACCATCTCGGTAGCTTCTTTTGCAGAAAACTCAAATATATTCAAAATCTCAAGGAGAATCTCAAAGCTCTTGATATAGCCATGGAAGATCTCAAGGCGGTGCGAGCTGATCTTCTGCATAAGGTGCAGAGAGCAGAGGAAGGAGGTCTACAAAGGCTTCATCAAATCAAGGTATGGCTTAAGAGAGTAGAGACTATGGAATTCCAATACAATGAACTAGATGGTACTAGAACCGTTGAACTTCAAAGGTTGTGTTTTTACGGCGCTAGCTCGAATAACTTAAGGTTGAGTCATCGCTACGGAAAAAAGGTTTTCTTGATGTTGAATATGGTTGAAGACTTAAAATCTAAAGGGATTTTTGAAGAGGTGGCTCATCCAGCTACGAGAGCTGTGGGCGAGGAAAGACCGCTACAACCGACGATTGTTGGTCAAGAAACAATTCTCGAAAAGGCGTGGAACCACCTCATGGATGATGGAACTAAGATAATGGGTCTTTATGGTATGGGTGGAGTAGGGAAAACAACTCTTCTCACACAGATCAACAATAAGTTTGTTGATTTGTGTGACAAAAATGATGGGGTTGAGATTGTCCTTTGGGTTGTGGTTTCTGGTGATCTACAAATCCACAAGATACAAGAAGAGATTGGGAAAAGGATAGGATACAAAGGTGTGGAATGGAACCGGAACACAAGAAACCAGAAGGCAGTTGACATACTCAATCTTCTAAGCAAGAAGAGATTTGTGTTGCTTCTTGATGACATATGGAGGAAAGTAGATTTAACCGAGATTGGAATCCCCAATCCAACGAGCGAAAACGGATGCAAAATAGTATTCACCACACGCTCTCAAGAGGTATGTGCGAGTATGGGAGTTCATGATCCAATGGAAGTCAGATGTTTAGGTACAAATGATGCTTGGGACTTGTTCAAGAAAAAAGTTGGAAATTTTACACTAGAAAGCCATCCGGACATTCCAAAACTCGCGAGAAAAGTCGCTGGAGCTTGTCGTGGCTTGCCGCTAGCGCTAAACGTCATTGGAGAGACAATGGCATGCAAGAAGACGACACAAGAATGGAACCATGCGGTTGATGTTTTGAAAACATATGCTGCTGATTTTAGTGATGTGAAAGAGAAGATACTTCCGATCTTGAAGTATAGCTACGATAATCTTGAAAGCGATTGTGTCAAATCTTGTTTCCAATATTGTTCTCTGTTTTCTGAAGATACTCCAATAGACAAAGACCGGCTAATCGATTATTGGATATGCGAGGGATTTATCGATGAATATGAAAGTAAAAAAGAAGCTGTGAACCAAGGCTATGCGATACTCGGTACACTTGTGCGTGCCTCTCTATTGTTGGAAGGAGGAAAGTACAACAATAAGTCATTTGTGAAAATGCATGATGTGGTTCGCGAGATGGCATTGTGGATATCATCTGATCTTGGGAAGCATAAAGGGAATTATATCGTACGAGCCGGTGTTGGTTTAAACGAACTACCAAAGGTCAAGGATTGGAAAGTTGTGAAGAGGATGTCATTAGTGAATAACAGGATTGAAGAAATACATGGAAGCCATGAGTGTCCTAAGCTTAAAACTCTGTTCCTTCAAGATAATCGCCATTTGGTAAGTATCTCTGGAGAATTCTTCCGGTCTATGCCAAGATTAGTTGTTTTGGATCTATCATGGAATGTCAATCTCAGTGGATTGCCAGAGCAAATCTCAGAGTTGGTTTCTTTGCGATATCTTGACTTGTCGGAATCAAACATATGGCGATTACCGGTTGGTTTACAAAAGCTGAAAAAGCTAATGCATCTGAATTTAGAGTCTATGTTGAACCTTGAGAGTGTTTCAGGGATATCGAATCTGTCGAGTTTGAAGACATTGAGACTACAAAACTTCAGAATGTGGCTAACTACAAGCTTATTGGAGGAGCTGGAACGTTTGGAACATTTAGAAGTTCTAACCATAGAGATCACTTCAAGTTCAGCATTGAAGCAACTGTTATGCTCTCACAAGCTGGTGAGATGTATTCAAAAGGTAGCTATCAAGTACCTCGACGAAGAATCAGTCGAGATTTTGACTTTACCAGCTATAAGTAATCTCCATGAAGTCTACATAGGAGGATGTGGAATCCGAGAGATACTAATAGAGAGGAACACAAGTCTAACAAGTCCATGTTTTCCTTACTTATCCAAAGTTTTAATAACCGGTTGCGACGGTCTTAAGGATTTGACATGGCTCTTGTTCGCTCCTAACCTCACTCATCTCAATGTTTGGAGCTCAAGCCAAGTCGAAGAAATAATAAGCAAAGAGAAAGCTTCCATGAGTTTGATAGGGAATGAGGCAGATGCTGTTCCTTTTCGGAAACTGGAGTATATACACTTGTGGGATTTACCTGTACTGAAGAGTATCTACTGGAGTCCTCTGCCTTTTCCATGCCTGAACCAGATCAATGTACAGAACAATTGTCAAAAGTTGAGGAAACTTCCATTGGATTCTCAAAGTTGCAATGCAGGTGAAGAACTTGTTATCGAATACGGAGATGAAGAATGGAAAGAAAAGGTTGAATGGGAAGATGAAGCAACAAGAGTCCGTTTCTTACCTTCTTGCAAGTTGGTTTTGTATAATCTATAAGGTTTCAGACAAAACATGTATGGTCTTAAATCTCTTTCTCTCTACTCACATTTTGCAATGGACCTTGTAATTTTCTTTACCACTGCATTTGTCTTGTTCTGTTTTAGAGTGTTCTTCGGATTGTATATGTGTGACCTTGATCTCCCTTTTGCTTCACGTTTTCTCAAGTTATTGTTTGGATTTAGTCACTAAAAAACTATGTATATGATATTTGTATGTCCTCTGGATTCATCAAGCTTCAAAAGAGGACATGGAGACAATAGGGTGTTTCCTAGCTTTGAAAGTGACCATAGAGAAACATAAATAGGGAAATTTTGTGAGACATTATACCAAATATACGGTTCGATAAAGTCTTGTAACTGGGAGGGCCCATAACGAAACACATACACTGATTCCTCTCGTTCGATTTCGCCGCCCTTGAAAAATCACTTGCGAATGGGGTAATTGTTATAGGAAAACGAAGAGGAAGAAGAGAGATGATGTTCATGGAAGGGTAGACAGAGAAGATTTTACTCGAATGCTTGCTCAAGTCCAGGTATGGCTTACAAATGTCCTGACCGTCGAGAACAAATTCAATGATCTGCTTAGCACTTGAGCTTCAAAGGTTGCGTCTCTGTGGATTTTGCTCTAAGTGGGGGAGATGTATTCAAGAAGTTGCTATTATGTCGCGTCGGGAAGGGTCAGTGAGAGTATTAGTTCTGCCAGCTATGGATAGTCTGTGTAAAATCTGGATATCGGATAGTGGAATGAGGGAGATAAAGATAGAGAAGGCACCATGGGACAAGGGTCTGACAAGTCCATGCTTCTCAAACCTCTCCAGAGTCGCAGTAGAAGGGTGTGATGGTTTAACGGATTTGACGTGGCTGCTGCTCGCTCCAAACCGTATTCTTGTTAATCTTTTGGGACTAAAACAAGTAGAGGAGATAATAAGCCAAGAGAAAGACAAGGAGACATGTAATAATATTGTTCCTTTCCAGCAACTTGGAAGATTTGCCTGAACTGACTGGAATGCTCTGCCTTTTCAACGTCTCAAATATCTCGACCTACACGATTGTCCGAAGCTGAGAAAGCTTCCATTGGAAGCCACACTAAACCGTTTCTTACCTTCATGTAGGCTATCCACCTTCTAGAGTTTGAACATTGTTCTGTTTCTCTATTTTTCTACATCTGTTTCTCTTTTGTCTTGGGTTCTGAACTTAACCCCTTAAAATTTTTATATGACTGTTGTTGGTTCACGTAAGCTGATGATTATTTAGATGTTTTGAAGAAAAAAATGAATGAAAGTTTGCAAAAACAAAAAATCCAAGCTATGGCCATTTTACCTAAACTATTAAATGGTGCAAATGGGAGGGCAAACGTGCTGCCCAAGTCAACGGCGGAGAAAGACTGGTCGGTTGTTCCCGACTTCTGCAACATCAACTATGGAAAGATCTGCAGGAAGAGACAATGCCTTATCTCTCTCTCTCAGTTGTTTCAATTGTTAGGTTTTGTGGATGATGAAACTGGTGGATGTATATTGATAAAGGGGGCTTGAAAAGAGTGTTTGTCAAATTGCCTGTTTGATATGTTTATAGTTAGTTTAGTCCCTGATTCGTTACTTTTGATATTGCTCAACTTGTAGTAGCTTCTTTTTCACTTCTGTTAGAATCTCAGTATTGTTGGTATTTCTAGTTTGCAGTTTTACTACACTTGAACTCAAGGCTTGTTCTAAGAAGCATTATGAAATTCTGCTTCTGTGGTAAGTCTGAAACAATTTCTCCGTAATTTCTCTCACTAATTGGACCGACTTAAAACAGCTATAAACTGCTGACATTCAGTACTAGACTAGTCACAGTTAGACCCATAGCTAAGTCTTAAGCAGCTGAACTTATCAAAGTCTGAAACTCCAGTCCAAACAACTGAATCTTCACTTCCTCTTATTCAGTCAGTGTGTCTTGCCTTATCAGAATTTCAGACTATGTGTCGCTATTACGTTTATATATTCATCTGAATAGACTGCTAATCTTTGGTTTTGTGAGGCCTGTATGCATTCAGGTTCTTGTGGTTTGTTCTTGAAATTTTCTCATGGAGAAGACATGTCCTTTGTTCCTCGGTCAAGTCTTCCAATGGTTCTTACAGTTATGAATGTTTCTTTTGTGCTTAAGCACTATATGTGTGGGTAGTTTCCTTAAATATGATAAACTGGGGACCATTTCAGTAGGAGAAGACACAGATATTTGGTTTAATTAGCAATTTTGGACTCATGCAATAATGCTCTTTGCTTTACCAGAGACTGCATTATTCAAAAAAAAAAAAAAATCTTATCATATCTTTCCTTACTTTTCAATTATTGCTTAGCCTCTGGTTTTGGTCTTTGAGGTCTTTTCTCTCTCTCTCTCTCTGTGTGTTTTGCAGCAATGGGAGGTTTATTCTCGATCTCGATGCCATGTGATCAAGTGGTGAATCAAGTCTCTCAATGTTTATGCGTCAATGGGAGTTACATTTACAACCTTCCCGAGAATCTAGCGTCTCTGCAGAAAGACACAGAAATGCTCAAGGCCAAGCGAGATGATGTGCAAAGAAGGGTAAACAGAGAAGAGTTTACAGGGCGTCGTGAGAGGCTTTCTCAAGTCCAGGTATGGCTAACGAATGTCCTGACCGTCGAGAACAAATTCAATGACCTACTTACCACTAACAACGTTGAGCTTCAAAGGTTGTGTCTCTGTGGATTTTGCTCTAAAAATGAGCTATCTTTATGGGAAGAGGGTTATCCTGATGTTGAGGGAGATCGAGTCTCTCAATTCACAAGGAGAATTTGATGCGGTGACTGAGGAAGTTCCAAGAGCTGAGGTTGAAGAGTTGCCTATTCAACCCACAATTGTTGGTCAGGAAACAATGGTCGAAAAGGTATGGAATCGTCTCATGCAAGAAAGAGTCGGTGTTGTGGGTCTGTATGGTATGGGTGGAGTAGGCAAAACCACCCTTCTCACGCAGATCAACAATAAGTTTTCTGAAATAGGTGGCGGATTTGAGGTTGTGATATGGGTTGTGGTGTCAAAAAGTCCAGAGGTTCATAGGATTCAAGAAGACATGGCCAAAAAACTAGGCCTTGGGGGAGAAGAGTGGGACCAAAAAAATGAAAACCAGAGAGCCCTTGATATATACAATGTCCTCAGGAGGCGCAAATTTGTGTTGTTTCTGGATGATATATGGGAGAAAGTGGATTTAAAAGCGCTCGGAGTCCCGCATCCGAGCATGCAAAATGGATGCAAAATAGCCTTTACCACTCGTTCGAGAGATGTGTGCGGGCGTATGGGGGTTGATGACCCGATGGAAGTTAGTTGTCTTGAACCCGACGAAGCCTGGGATTTGTTCAAAATGAATGTTGGAGAGAACACATTGAAAGGGCATCCGGACATTCCTTATCTCGCAAGAAAACTCGCTGGAAAGTGTCGTGGTCTACCATTGGCACTTAATGTCATTGGCGAGACCATGGCTTGCAAAAGGATGATGCAAGAATGGCGTAATGCAATTGGGGTTTTGACTTCATATGCTGCAGAATTTTCTGGCATGGAAGACCAGATTCTTCCGATTCTAAAGTATAGCTATGATAATTTAAACACGGAGCAGGTGAAATCATGTTTCTTATATTGCTCTCTGTTTCCTGAAGATTATCGTATGGAAAAAGAGACTACTGGGTGTGTGAGGGATTCATTGATGAAAATGTAAGTAGAGAAAGAGCATTAAGCCAAGGCTATGATATTATTGCTATCCTTGTCCGCGCGTGTTTGTTGTTGGAGGAAACAATCAATAAAGAACAAGTGAAAATGCATGATGTTGTTCGGGAGATGGCTCTATGGATAGCATCTGATCTTGGGAAGCAAAAAGAAAGATGGGTTGTGCAAGCTCGTGTCACGTTATATGAAATACCAAAAATCATGCATTGGACAGCCGTGAGAAGGATGTCTCTTATGGAAAATGAGATTGAAGAGATCTCTGGCAGCCCCGGAACTTACAACTCTGTTCCTTCAGAAAAGCAATTCATTGGTACATATCTCAGATGAATTCTTCCCGTGTATGCCAATGCTAGTTGTTCTGGATCTATCAGGGAATTCAAGTCTCCGGAAATTGCCTGAACAAATATCCGAGTTGGTCTCCTTACGCTATCTCGACTTGTCATGGACATACATGAAGTGGCTACCTATTGGTTTACAACAGTTGAAAAGGCTCATAAATTTGAGGTTGGATTACATGAAGAGGCTTAAGAGTCTTTCAGGGATATCAAATTTGTCGAGTTTGAGGAAACTACAACTATTACAGTCTAAAATGTCGCTAGACATGAGCTTAATGGAGGAGTTGCAGCTCTTACAACATTTGGAAGTTATTAACATAAGTATCAAGTCAAGTTTCGTTGTGGAGAAGCTGGTAGATGCTCCCAGGTTGGTGAGGTGTCTTCAAATTGTACTACTTAGAGGGCTTCAGGAAGAATCATCCAGAGTATTGGTTTTGCCAGGTATGGCTAGTCTCCGTAAAGTCATCATAAGGAAGTGTGGAATGTGGGAGATAAAGATAGAGAGGGTTACTTTATCATTAAACAGAAGTCCCACAACTCAAGGCTTCCCAAACCTCTCCACTGTGCATATAAGTAGCTGCAATGGTCTGAAGGATTTGACGTGGTTGTTGTTCGCTCCAAACCTCACTAGTCTCGAGGTTCTGGACTCGGGACTAATAGAAGTTATAATAAGCCAGGAGAGAACTATGAGTGCTATCATTCCTTTCCGGAAACTAGAGAGTCTACGCCTACACAATCTAGCGATGTTGAAGAACATTTACTGGCAATCTCTGCCTTTTCCGTGTCTAAAGACAATCCACGTAACAGATTGTCCAGAGCTGAGAAAGCTTCCATTGGATTCTGAAAGTGTCTTCAGGGTTGAAGAATTTGCTATTAAATACAAAGAGAAAGAATGGTTTCAAAGGGTTGAATGGGAAGATGAAGCCACTAGACTCCGTTTCTTACCTTTCTTCAAGTTCTTTGGACCTGAATGGCAAGTTATGTATGTGCGGTAGCTGTTTTAAACGTTGAAGCAATACAATGACAAGCTCTTCAAAATCGATAAACACAGCAGTCTCCAGGTAACGTTTTTCATGATTTCAGAATTGAATGAACAAGAAATCATACGGTCTTGCAATAATTGTGAATTGCCCTTTGCAGCTTGCGAAGTTCGATTTTGTTCCTCAGCACAACATACAGAACCAGCTCGCTTCCAAGGATCATAAAGATAATGTCATAAAAACGTGAGGCAACCCAAATTTAATCAAGTCAATCTCATTGTCATCAAAATGATCTCAGTAAAAATTCTATCAGAATAGCTTGAAATTATGCTTGCAATTTGTACGGTAACACATAAAACAGTCAGCAAACATGAGAATCGGTCTAGAATTTATAATTCTTGAAAGTTGGAAAATAAGAGAAAAAAATGAATCTGCAAAAACGGATTTTTGATGTTTCCTCTCTTTCTGAGTCTATTTCATCTGGACGATTCCGGCGCTAATAAGCTTTTGAATCTTGTTCATAACCATTGGGTTTTGCATGTGCTTCTGTGCTGCGCTCGGATTCTCCTGAAGATCGCTCAGTACCTGATTGGAGAAGAAAAGTATTGAATTATTAAGAGGCATACTAATAACACAAATCCAATTCCTCAAACATAGTCAGATCTGTCTGAAACTCTCACAACAGTTTGGTAACAAACACAATCACAATTTACAAGTGAAAGATTGTTTCTTTACCTGTCTCATCACAGGATCTGTGAGGATGTTCTGGATTTCTGGGTCCTGCATCCCTTTTGCCTACACAAAAAATGGAGAAAAGCCCAAAGTTTGTAACCTGATTTTTATTTCAATCTGGAAATGTGGAAATATAAATGAGAATCGTTAGAGTCTAACCTGTCTCTCTTTAAGTTCCTCAGGAGTAAGGTCCCCACGATTAGCCTTGTTGATCTGTTGTATACATCTGCAGAACATATTTGAACCGTATTAGGTAAATCCATGGCAACAGACAAAGAGTTAATAGTATCATTGTACATGTGTGTGTGTATTATATACCTTCTCACACCGTCAAGAAGTTCCTGATTATTAGGATCATGCTTGAGACCCTCTTGGTATGTTTCCATCGCGTTGTCATACTCTTTCAAGAAGAATTGGACTGCAGCTTTTCTGCTGTATCCTTTAGAGAAGGTTGGATCAAGCTCAATACATTTTTCTGCATCCTTTAGTCCTTCAGGCATGGCACCAAGCTTAGTGTAACACGCAGCTCTGTTGCTATATGCCTGACATGGGGTGCAAAAAAGCAGATAGTTATTCAAACAGTCGAAACAGGAAATCATTGTAGAAAACCTAGAGAACATATGAATGATTAAGTGATCTTACTTTCGGGTCTTTTGGGTTCCTTTTGATTGCTTCAGTGTAATGTCTTATAGCCTCAGGGTACTTCTGCTCCTTGAAGAATTCATTACCTGTATTAAAAACACCGTATCAGCAACAGTAAACACACAAATTCACTGTTGTTTCGTGGTTCTTGAAGTTTCTTTTCTCAAATAAACAAGATTAATTGCAAAAGTAAAACCTTTTTCACGTTCTTCATCCCCGATCTTAGGGTCGAAATACTCCTTCTGCTCCCACTCTTTCTTAGCTCTTTCCGCCTCGTTTAGTCTCTTCAATGTATCAGGGTTACGGTGCTCTGTAAGAGCTTTCTGGAAAGCTTCGATAGCAGGCTCATAGTCCTTTGAGTTTTTCGCCTTCTTAGTCAAAGCAGTCCCTTTCCTAGTCAAAGCTCTAGCTACCATCTTGTAATCTGATCTAAGCTCTCTACCCCTTTCAACTGCCTTGTCACAATCCTCGATACACTCATCGTACTGAATCAAACACATTGACATTTAAAACCAATCACCATTATAGCTCATACCAAGCAAATCATTCTAGCTTATGGACAAAGATGGAAAACAAAAACAAGAACACTATACATATGAGAATTATATACCTTTCCCGTTTCCAGATAAACAGCAGCACGATTTGTGATATACGAGATATCTTCATCATCAATCTCCATAGCTGTAGAGTAATGCTGAATAGCAGTTTCAAAGTCTCTCTTCTTATACGCAGCCGTCCCCATCTCTTTCTCCTTTTTAGCTTTCTCCTTCCTCTCTTTCTTCTCCTTCTCCTCAGTCATCTCCGGCTCCGGCTCAGGCTCCGGTTCTCGTTTCATCTCAACATCAGGCTCTTCCCTAGGAGCCTCAGCCATATCGGAATCAGAAACCTCTGCTTCACCTCTTGCAGGAGGTCTAAACTTAACATTCAACAGAACACCAAGCGATTGCATCACTCTCTGATCTTTCAAATACATATTGAGATTGCTAGGGTTCCTCTGAATTTCCTGCATCATGTTAACGAAATCAGGCTGCTGCAAAAACCCTCTAGTAGAAGGATCAGACGTAAGCTTCGTCCACATCTCCGGTCCTTGAAAAGCATCACCAAAAGGATTCGGAGGAGTCGAACGTGACCTAGAAGCAGAAGCTTGAGCATCAGCTAATCCCGATTTCAACGCTTCGTTACTCGGATCGATCTCTAAACCCTTGTTATAAGCCGCGACGGCTTCCTGGAACTGGTTTAACCCTAAGTGAGCAGCACCGAGACGACTGTAACCCTTGGGCCAATCAGGTTTTAGCTCGACGGTCTTCTCCGCATCTGTGAGAGCATCGGAGTAGTGGTGAAGCGAGGCGTGAGCAGCGGAACGGTTGGAGAAGAGGACGTGATTGGTTGGAGCAAGATCAATTGCTTCGGTGAAGTGACGTATTGCGGCGGTGAAGTCACCGGAAGAGAAAGCTGCGTTTCCTTTAGCTTTAGCTTGTTCGGCCATGGTTGAATCTGAGATTGTGCAAAGTCTCTCTCTTTGGAGACTAGGAGGAGGCAATATAAATATACCTTTTTTTTTATAAAGACTTTTGTTTGGGCCTTGGGGTTTTGAGAAAATAGGGACTGTTTGGATACGAGAGTAGTATTGTTTGTTTAGTTGGGGTTATATTTATCCTCGTCGCGTTTAATAATTAAAGACTCATAAGGAAACGGCGTCGTTTGTGAGTTTGATTTAGTTTGTAACTTTGTTTATGATATTTGAGTATGGACTATAAGAGAGTTTGAGCATCTCCATTGGTACACCAAATCTTATACCAACCAAACCTATTTTTTGTGTAAAATTTTCTCCAATCCAATACTATTTTTAACATCAAAATGGGTTTACACCATTTTGGTGTTGAACTTTTTATTTATAAAAAAATCATTCAAATTGTAATCAACTTTAAAATTAATAAAAACATATACAAATTGTGATATTTAGACCGAAAATCTAATATGTTTATAATAATTAAACAAAAGTTTAATATATTTTGTTATTTTATATGTTACAATGTATTTCTTTTATATAATAAATATTAAATTTAATTTATTTCATAATGTTTTAAACTTAAAAAATAAGTGAGGTTGATTTGTAAACTTTAAAGAAATCTATTAAGAATATTCTATTTTTGTGTAAAAATTGGTGTAAACCATTGGAGCAAAACTCAACACCATTTTGGTGTTATACCATTTTTGGTGTAAAAAATGGTAAAAACCATTAGAGATGCTCTTAGGAAGATACTAGTTCATGACTATAAAAACTAGTGAAAGCTCTTGAATTGTTGGAATACGAATTGAATTCTTGTGATCTTAGAATTATTGCTTGCATGGCATAACAGATGGTTATGAGATATTTCATATGATCCGAAAAACGGCCTTATGTGTGGTTAACTTTGGTGGCAAGAAAGCCATTAACTCTCTACACCAAAAAAAGGGTCAATAAACCATATTGATGCACAAATTCTATCTGTGTAATATCTAAGCATGAGATCAGTAAATCGTGGCTTCGTTCGGTTGATGCTAGAATAAGAGATGCTCAAAGGGATGCTAGATTTCGATGTTTTTGATGAGGTTGAAGAGAGGTGTTCTTGGTGTTTTCTTCACTGTGGTATCAGTAAAAATACAAGTGGAATTGATGGAAATGCATGTTTTGAAACATCTTCTGGTCTTTTTCTCTTAATCTTGAAGCCACTCTGGTTATGTTATGTGTTATTCCTTGTAATAGTTGAATTGATGAAGGATGCAAAAGCAAATAATCTTCTTTTAAAAAACAATAGAAGTTTCTCATACGTTCATAAAATATTACATCCACTCAGTTCGTAATGTATGGAATTCAAATTCATTTATTATGAGAAATGTAGAATATCTACAAATGACTTATTTATTAAAATTGTGACTTTGAAACAAAAAAAATTGTAAACAAGCCTCTATAACTCAACTGATGTACCAAGGAAATTTGGTGTCCAGAGGTCTCAAGTTCAAGTCTAGTTTAGGAGGAAACTATAGAAAATGTTCTCATAGACCCAAAAAGGATATATGGGCGTAATGACTGAAATTTATCGTTTACCAAAAAAAGACTATTTGTAAAATCTTGTATTTGTTTACAATAACATTACATAAAAAATTAATGGGTTCTTTTTACCAAACAAAAAAAAATTAATGGGTTCTCTGTTTGCATTAGTGTCTTATTGTTCAAATATTTATGGAGACAAAAATATGTTGATCACAATGTACAAATATTTGTTCTTTCTTACATCGCAGTTGTAAAACTTTGTGGTGGCCTAAGTATCGCATGAACCAAAACAAGTGGCCTAAGTATCGCATGAGCCGCCTAAGCAAGGTTGGACAAAACAATTTCAAAAAAAAAGAAAGGGTGGACAATTTCTCTTTTCTACATACCTTAAGAGCCGCTTTTAGATCTTCTCTAAATATCCCATTAATTTGAAGGATCCTAGCTAGTGACTTGGATTTGGGTAGTTCAATTTGACCAGTTTATGGAGCTTTATCAACACTTATTTCTTCCAATTCACTTGACTTTAACAAAAATAAATGTCGGTGTGTACTGTCTATATAGACACATGCATCATGCATAGATCTAGAAACTTATATTCATTAACTTTTGCCCTCTTTATTTTAATTTGAGTCTCTTGTAATTTGTGTTCATTTCTTTATCTTATGATTACTACTATAATTCGTTTATTGTTCCGAAGAAGACATATAAACCAAAATGCAATCATAACTCCCATTACCATTTACATCTCACATTCTTAATTATATTAAAGTATATGTAAATGAAAGATATAAATAAAAATTTAACTTGTGATTATTAGTCACACGCCTTTAGCTACCCAACTGTTGAATCATGAGGGTCGGTGTGCATTTGTTTTGCAAAATGGTTGACTTTTACAGTCATACATATACTGATATAGTCAACTGAATATAATTCTAAAATATCACATATTAAGTTATTAATTAACCATATGCTTCTTGATGACTGTTCCAACAAAATTTCCTCAAATTTTAAAATACGGTTCCAAATTTTTAAAATTGCAGATATCTACATGTTTGACAGCTATATAAACTTAAAACAGTTTAAAAATTGAAACAAAGAGAACCATCTATATCTTATTGGATTAACTTTTTATCTCTTGAACTGGGCAGTGAAATTATAATCAAGACTAGTTAAAAGTCATTATTAGTTGAGTTTGTTGAGTTTGTATTCGTCGAATTGCAAATCATCCAGGAATTTTCGGATTCAATGATTCATATCGCATGAAATAATTAGTCGTTTGGTGCATGGCATAGTGATTAAAGCCATGCATTTAGATTGTTGTTACGTATAATAATTAATGATAATTAGTACTAATTATTAGAATTTTATGTGCGCTTATCAATTACATATATAAATAGTGGTGGACCTAAAATTAATTAATGGGGCAGTGTTTCGACTCTTAAATTTTCTACAAAATATGTTAAACGTCTTTAATACCGGACAAACGTATATACCAAAACATCTACCGGACAAAACGTGATATTAAATATTCTTGTCAACGGGTTTTTTTTTTGTTTCTGATAACATATTATTAGCCCTCTCATAAAAATAAAAAAGGAAAATAAAACAAATTCAATAGATAATAGTTCAAAATTACTAGCAATTTTTTGCTTGTTTCGGAAATTTGGATCACTTGTAGAGTAACACATATTAGAAAACAACCATTATATATTGATAAGTAGAAATGTGACAATGGAATTAGTAAGTCGTTTTGACACGCCATGAGGTTCTATGGATCGATCTAGATTTGAGACCTTGAATTTTGTTGGATTCATGTTTGATCATCCTTAAAGAAAAAACAAAAAAAATGTTTGATCATCTTCAGTTCTAGCTAGCTAAATAACTATATCAATTTGGCATAGCGCGCGGCTTCTGGCTAGCTAAGATCAAAACCAAACATTAAGTAGGAATGGTAGAATCTTTCACATGGAAGTGTTTTCACATGTAACAAGTTTTTCTCATGGGACAAGAAACTGACAAAAGGAACAAACTTTCCCACGTGGTTTTAGGGCTTTTTGTAATGATTAGTGTTATGGGACAAGTTGTGAAGAAATATATCTTCTCATTGAATAGATTTACACCACGTGGTCCTGCGCAAATTCCCTCTAAAACCCTAAAACTAAAAGCCTTGGACTTGGACCGTTCATTTAATTAGTTTCATTTATATATAATATACAAAGAGAAAATAATTTATTACGACTTAGTTACTTAATGTGTCATGATAATCATTGTAAGTTATAAGATAGTAGCACGATATTTTTCGAAGGTAACTGAACTTAGATTTAGTAAGAAATTTTCTGCCACCTTGGCCCATGCGTATATAGGATAGTATAATTAGTTGTCTTGAAGGTTTTATACACTCAATTGAAAATTTTAGGATGATATAGTTTCTAAGAAAAAATAATAGATCATATTATCAATAGATGTTATGGAGATTATTCTTCTAGAATCCAAATTTATAATAATAATAATAATTTTATTATATTTATTCATAGTGGTAACTTGCAATTTCAGCAGGATCTATGTGAAAAGTGTTATATTGACCATTTTGTGGGTTAATTGTAACGTATAATTTTGGATTCTATATGAAAAGAAAATAGTATTTTATTCTTATTTTAATTCCACATATGGTAGGTGGCCCAATGAGAGCTCACCATTCACCAATCCAAACAAAATTTATTATTAGTTTAGTGTTCTTAACAAAAGAAAACTAAATAATGAAACTGTCATTTATGCCTTAGTTCCGACCATTATATTCTAGTAATCAACAAGTGAACTAAAAATACTTTTTATAGTATGTAGAATTCTCTTTTGGTATGTAGGAATATAAATAGCAAAAGTATGGAATTTCTTTACAATAATTTAATTTCAATATCAAATAGGTAATGGACAAGAGGCAAAAGTGGGACCAAAAATGACATTTTTGGGATCACGGTCTTTACTTTTGCTTCACTTCTATGCTTCGTTTCAACAACACACAAAAGAAAAAATATATATATTAAACGAAGTCTATATCCAAATTTTCTCTCAATTTACTTTATTTTTGTAATTCTTTATTGCAGTTTTATTAATGTATGATATTTTTAGACACCAAATCTTTGCCCCGAAGTCCCTAACATCAGCCGCATAACCATCCGATATTTGATGGATTTACCTAAACACAAACTATACCTATATTCTAAATATAACTTACCTAATATGTATTTTAAAAATATTATCCTGTTAGTTGGTTAGTTAATTAGTTAAATGATTACACGATATTGATATAGTTAATAAGCGAACCAGTTTTGTTCATTGTATTTATATTTTTCCTTTAAGAAAACTATTTGAATGTATGTTTATTCAACATTAATATTAAATTACCAAGTGAAAATTATGTGCGGATAATTATGAATCAGTCATTGAAACTTGGGGAGACATTCTGATATTTGGCCTTTCATTTCCATAATATGACTAAAAATATAGAGAATCAATACTTTTATTGACGAAAACACATAATATTATCATGTCAACTTTATTATTAATTTATGTAATTAAGCATTCATGGATAAATGTTAGAAAAATCACTAAGGGAAAGTATGCAAAAAATGTTAACAAATTGATAAGTGGCACAGTTTTTTGCAAGGAAATTTTTGCATAGGGTTAGAAATTTGAAGTATACATTCAATTAGACATTTGAAGTATACAGACAAACTAGGGTGATTTGCAACAATAATAAAAAAAAATTTATAATGTATGATCTAACTAAAACATAAAAGAGAAATAGAGAGAAATATAGAGAAAAAAATTGATTAGTTTGTGTATTATTGTTTTTTTTAGGTTATATATGCCAATTTCATTGCCACTAAAAAAATAGAAAAATATACATGGGTTAATTTGTAGTATAACCAAAAAACAAATTATATTTAAAATCTAGGGTAGCCAAAAACCTTAGACCTAATGGGTGAAATTTAGCCACATAAATGTGTTTTGGCTAGATTTATATATTTTTTTTTTTGCTATACAAAAAAATTTCTCAATATACATATATAGAATTTTTTTATTGAAGCAAGTAACGGTAGTCCCCTGTCGAATTTCAAGTTGTATAATGTGGTGGTACTTGCTATATGTAGAATTTTTCCATTAACAGATCCCTATTATTATATTTTTGTAAGGTGGCTACTAACGCTTTAAACTCGCAAGAAAAAAAATTAATTTCTATGAATTTTAAAAAGGGAAATTGGCAAGTATAACTAAGAAAAAAATGAAAACATAATAACTAAACAAAACTTCCTATGTGACACTAATCATAGCCATTAATTTTAGGGTTTTTGGTTAGTTATTATGTTTTCATTTTTTTCTTGGTTATTAACCCTTTCAAAAATTAATTAATTTTGGGTATTTTAAAAAATTTCTACTTATAAAACTTTAGATGATTCGACCAATTTATGGAAACCGAACCATCAAATTCGTTTGTGTTATTGAAAATTCCTATATCATATTTTAGCTACACAATTACATTGTACCAAGTAAAAACAGAAAAAAGCAAGGAAAAAAAAAAACCAAAAAATTAAGGAGGGTTTGTTAAAGAGAACGGGGATACGGGATGGGACCCACGTGACCAACCGGCCTGCAACAGCAAATCGTGAGACTAATGATAAAGGGCTCGCTCACGCCGGACCAGCAGCCGCCACGTCAGCATATCATTTAGTTTTTTCCCTTGTGGGTCCCGCATTCCACTTACATTCAGCTCAAACTCCTCGCTGTTTTTTTTTGGTTTAAATAGTCAGTCACAGTTTTACCAGCTAGTTCGGCTCCGCTTTGAACGGCTCTGAGCTGAGCTCCACTAAGCCGACCAGTTTTGCTAAACTGTTGTAAACAAATTGTACCAAACCCTAATAAATCAAATTCATCTCTCATTATTAGAAAAGTAAATATACAACGCTTATTCTTTTTCCTATTGTTAAACAAATTTGGGAAAATGTATCAAGAGATATAAAACTTGATATTCAGCCAGATTAAAAGGTTATATTTATAGAACAGATTTTTAAACCCAATCGTTTGACCAAATTAAGCTTATATATATATCACAGTCGTTTCTACTATTCTATGTTATTATATGGATTCAAATACGGCAGTTTGCATAATGTGTAAACACTAAAATTGTGAAACAGCACATTTTTTTAAATAAATATTTACACTTGAATTCAACCAATTGAATGTAATCTTATGGTCATCAGGGCTAAATATGATATTCATTGGATGCGTCTTATCTTTGATTATTTCAAAACTTACATAACCTATGTAAACTCTGAAGATTATTTTGGATTTAGGTGTAAACACACATAAATTAATGGTTTTGGCGTTTGCTATTTGTTGTATAGACAAACTCATCAAGTTTGATGAATCAATTGCCAATTTTTTTATTTTAAAGTTTAAATTAAGACTTTAGATCGATGAGAATAACGTTGATATATAGTTAAAGCTTTTTATGTTCACAATTGTTATTTAGTTGAAGATAATCATTTATCCAGTCACTTGAACCAAAACGGAAACGGGTATCTGTCTATGGTTACTTTTGAAGTTTCCAAAGGATGAAAATAGTCAGGAGAATATATATATGTAAATTAGTTTAAAAAGAAAAAAGAAAAAAAATATATATAAATATATGTAAATAGAGAGTAATAATTACTTTTCAAAGGTATAAATATATTTTGCAGGTTATTTATTCAAGAAGATACGTACACTTTCATAATATTTTTGGTATGTCTCAACATTTCGTTTCATCGGAATGATTACGTGAGCGCAAGTACATATACGTAAATACATATTTGTTTATCATGTAAATTTGGAAGGAAAAAAAAAGTGAATTACAGAAAGAAATAATAATAAAATTTTGTGATGTTTTATGTTCTTGGATTAATAGATTAGATGTTCCAAGTTGTATATATTTAAGAAAACTTTAATTTGGTTCCCAATGTTGTCTAACTAGAGAGTATTTTGTGATTAGAAATAACTAATTTGACATTTAGTGGAAATAAAACATATTATATATAGTTGTATTAAAGAGTTATTTATTCCTAGCTTAGCTACGTAGTAGGTGCTTGATTACCGAATTGCATTGCAAAAAATGTGTAAATATTTGATTTTTTTTTTCGAAATGAAAATACAATTGTTAAATGATATTTCGATACTAAAAACTAAAACAAAAAATTTGAAATGAAAATATGAATAATTCCGGATGGAGAGATATTTCAACCAAAATTTCTGGATAATTCCAGCAAACCTACCATCAAACTGGAAAAATATCTTTGGGTTCTGAACTAATTGAGTTATTTCTCGTAAAGGATATAAGACATTTTTGGACATAAAATAAGTCAAAATTAAAACCAAGAAAATAAGCTAGTGTGAGGGGAGAAAATAACCTTAATATTGATGATCAAGCATATCCATCAAGAGCTGGTGGGTGGTACTGGATGTTGCCACCTCTCTCTCTCTTTCTCTCTATCTCTCTCTCCCCCCCCCCAAAGCTTTTGCAACAAATAAAGTGGTCCTCTCTTTCTCTCTCTAGGCGCAAGAGGACTAAGAGAGAGAGAAAGTATGATTGATAGTGAAAGAGAGAGAGAGGATGAAAGTAAAATATAATAGATTATTAGGACACGATTGTCATCTTTTGTTTTGTGTGTGCTCTTCTTCTTTTCTTCATCGATTGATCTTCTTTATTTAACCCTACTCTCTTTCTCTTTTTCCCATTCTTTCTATCATTCCTTCTCTCTCTCTCTCTCTCTCTCTCTCTCGGGATCTGAATATCTCTTTCCAGTAACCTATTCCCGAGGAGCACTGTCAAATCTTGTCCACTCTTCTTTCAGGGATCTCTCTCTAGATCTTTCTCTCTGCTGAAGTGTTCATACTTCTGAGGTTAGCAGCAAGCACGATCATCTTGTATCTAGAGTATCATACAATAACCGAAACATAAAACTTTGTTAGAAGCAACTGGATCATCTTGTATCTAGAGTTATTTCAGGTAAAACCCTAATTTAGTTTTTGTCAGTTTTCTATTAATTCAATCTCCAATACTCCCCTTCAAAATTAATTTGGGAGTTTTTTTCTTCTTCAGGTTTAATTTTTTTGCTTTTGAATCATCTTTAATCCTTGATCATCACCTTCATCAATCACCTTGATCATTATAATCATCATCATCATCATCATCATCATCATCATCATCATCATCATACTCAATGTTGCTGATGTTACAAGCAAAGCAAAATATCATATATAAACTTAAAATATCAATTTAATTTATTTTAAAAAAAAATAAGTAGGGTTTTTTTGTTGAGGTAATTAGAAGTTTTCATAAGATTTTATAAACTAATATATCTAGAAAATTTCTCTCTTGAGATGGAACATCCATTTCTTTAAAGATCTTTACTTGTTTGGTTATACTTACATTAAAAAAAAAGAAAAAGATGAAGCAACAAACAGGCATCTAGTTAAATCAAGTTAACTATCATATGATAATTGGAAATTGTTCGGCTAATTTCAATGATTTTAGTCTTTGGGAAAATGCAACTCTCTTCTTTTTGTCACAAAAATACAACTCTATACCATGAATCTAAATAAATTAATCTAACTATTATCGAAGAAATATAATTAACCATGGTCTTCATATATCATAGATGTAGCAAAATTATTCTTGTAATAAATATTAAATGTATGATGATAGTTCTGTCGATCTTGAATGTAGAACTCACTCTCTTTAGAGTTAAGCATAGACGCACAATCATATGTTTATGTCGAAATAATACATCAAGACACAATCACACTAGCTATAACGATCTTATGTTCATAATCTCATGACTTTGATTTCAATTTGTTTGGTAATTAATTTCTTACAAGCAGGCTATTAATCGATCAAAAAGACTAAAGGATGAATACATTTTCCCACGTCCCTCCGGGTTTTAGATTTCATCCGACAGACGAAGAACTTGTGGACTACTACTTGAGGAAAAAAGTAGCATCGAAGAGAATAGAAATCGATTTCATAAAGGACATTGATCTTTATAAGATTGAGCCATGGGATCTTCAAGGTTTGCCAAATCCGATCATTTATACCCTTGTTCATTCCTTTGAATCAATTTCGTAAGGAAAGTGTTTAAAACGTGTTGTTATTCTTTTGTGGAAATAGAGTTGTGCAAAATTGGGCATGAAGAGCAGAGTGATTGGTACTTCTTTAGCCATAAAGACAAGAAGTATCCCACCGGGACTCGAACCAATAGAGCGACGAAAGCAGGGTTTTGGAAAGCAACCGGAAGAGATAAGGCTATATACTTGAGGCATAGTCTTATTGGTATGAGGAAAACACTTGTGTTTTACAAGGGAAGAGCCCCAAATGGACAAAAATCGGATTGGATCATGCACGAATACCGCTTAGAAACTGATGAAAATGGAACTCCTCAAGTATTATATCAAACCTAAACCATAACTTCTCTTTACAATTTATTTGGATCTTCTGTAAAACAATCTCAATCTATATATGATCTCCTGAACCCATTTAAGTAAAACTCATTATATGATCTTTGGTTGTAGGAAGAAGGATGGGTTGTGTGTAGGGTTTTCAAGAAGAGACTAGCTGCAGTTAGACGAATGGGAGATTATGACTCATCGCCTTCACATTGGTACGACGATCAGCTCTCCTTCATGGCATCCGAGCTCGAGACAAACGGTCAACGACGAATTCTCCCCAATCATCATCAGCAGCAGCATGAGCACCAGCAGCATATGCCTTATGGCCTCAATGCATCTTCTTACGCACTCAACAACCCTAACTTGCAATGCAAGCAAGAGCTAGAGTTACAGTACAACCACCTGGTACAACAACATCATCTCCTTCATGAATCTCCTTTATCATTCCTCCAACTTCCTCAGCTTGAAAGCCCTAAGATCCAACAAGATAATAGTAATTGCAACTCTCTTCCTTACGGAACAAGCAACATTGATAATAACTCGAGCCATAATGCTAACTTGCAGCAATCGAATCTCGCGCTCCAGGAGCAATTGGATCAAGGGAATCAGAGTTTCAGCTCTATATACATGAATAGCGGGAATGAGCAAGCGATTGACCAAGTCACAGACTGGAGGGTTCTCGATAAATTTGTTGCTTCTCAGCTAAGCAACGAGGAGGCCGCAACAGCTTCTGCTTCTCTACAGAACAATGCCAAGGACACAAGCAACACGGAGTACCAAGTCGATGAAGAAAAAGATCCAAAAAGAGTTTCAGACATGGGAGAAGAATATGCTGCTTCAACTTCTTCGAGTTGTCAGATTGATCTATGGAAGTGAGCAGAAAGAGAAGCTATATCATATAAATGCATATATATACATATATATACGTAAACACGAACACTAATCAAGTGTAGATGATGATGATGGTACAGATTTATATTTGCTTTGATTGATTCTTACTACATTATTGAACTTATGTTATATATATACATGCGTATTTTTATGCGTGTATATACTTGTACTCAATATGATTAACTATATAAACTCTAATCTAAATTGTAACCCCCAATATCTTTAATACAAAATTGTCTCTTATTATTATTATATATACACTCACAAAAGACTATTTATTTCAAATCTATTTGTCTTAAATTCTCACTGTACAATATCAACCACATCTCAATTCGTTCTTTTAGAAGTGTTCAGTTTTAGTAGAAAAATAAGATTCTTGAACTTCATATTCTGGGCAACTAGTCTTGAATTATGTATTACTGAATCTGTATAATAGTAACTATACACATACATATATAGAAAATTCAGAAATATATACAAATAAAACATTTGGACCGACCACTTACCGGAGTTGTGTTCATGAGAATAATAACTCCAAGGAAGCGTGAAGAGTATGTATGAACCATAAATAGCGAATAATAACTCCAAGGAAGCGTGAAGAGTATGTATGAACCATAAATAGCGAACAAAGAAGAAGGAGAAGAATGTGGCTTGAAGGCGATACAAAGTTTCTTATGACATGTTGGCTCGAGTCAAGATTATGTTATATAGAGACAAACCGTTGAAAAAGAAAGAAAAACTTCTTTTTCTTTTGGTCACAAGAAAGAAGAAGTTAAAGCCATTTACTTTGTCATGAAGAATTTTATCATTATTGTGTTTGATTCAAGGTCGGCACAAAACCATAGACTATAATTTGATTCGATATTTCTTTTATTAATCTTTACGTCTATCAATTAAGGAATATAATTTGTGATTAAACTCAACAGGAAAAAATTGTGATCAAATAGTACAACATGAATGCATAACAACAATTAAACACTCCAAGATATTCAACGGATAGCGATGAATATTATTTCATTTTTGTAGTCTATGGAATTATTTATTATGATTGTTTTAATAGAATTTTAAGGAAACGATCGAAAATCTTCCGCATATATTTTTGTGCAAGGAACATCATGATGTAGGCGTGCTCTTTGGGTTTTGACAATCACGGTCTAGAGAAGCTAAGATATAATCCAATTTTCTTGTTATTACAGGATATATAAGACAGGTAACTACAAATTAAACAAATATAATTAATACTAGCAATTTAATCACCCAATTTTGTCGGTAATTTTGAGTAAAGTTAGGGAGCAATGGATCATAATAGTATGAGACAAAAGCATGTGACGTGCATCATTAGTTTGTTTCTACTGTCTTCTATAAACCACAAATCCCAAGTTTCTGAAAGATGAATGATTGTTCAACTAAATTTGAAGTAATTATTATTCATTCAATTGCTAAAAACGGAAACAATACAAAAATATTAAATCAGTTGATAAAATACTTCATATTTTTGACAAAACAGATCATTATCTCAATATTTTCAATGTTATCTATATTTCTTTTTCTTTGGGTTCTTTACAATAAAAATACATTACATGACCAGTGTTACGCAAGATATAAAGATACAAATGTTCTATCTGCATTGTAATCACACACGAATTTTTTAACAAATTGAAACTACGAGGCATCACAAAGACCAGTCTTCTCGTCGCAGAATCCATCACGGCCGAGCAGACGCTGAGGCGGTGCA
Source organism: Arabis hirsuta (assembly GCA_964056655.1). Lineage (NCBI taxonomy): Eukaryota > Viridiplantae > Streptophyta > Magnoliopsida > Brassicales > Brassicaceae > Arabis > Arabis hirsuta. The sequence goes on along the minus strand of OZ053307.1, from coordinate 6,165,653 downwards.
CTGAGTAAAGGAGAAGAAGGCGAGCCATATGCATTTCTCCGGCTATTTCCACAGCCAAGACTCTTCCTTGTACTCACTCCGGTTAATGGGTTTGTCCCGTTTGCGTATTTACACAGAGCCTTCAAAAAAAAAAAAAATCAAAACCATTTGTAAAAAGCTTTGTTCAGCTTTTTGTTAACGGAAGCTATGGATAAAATGTAATGGTGTACCTGTTTTTGAAGAAGATCAATCACAGCGTCACTAAAATCGGCACCTTCGATCTTGGCACCACCGAGGTCACTCCGGGTTAGAACCGAACGGACAAGAATTGCATTTGTCAGATTTGCCTCGTTTAGCACCTATAATAGCCAGAGAAGTATCGAGCTTTAACCGAACGAAAAATGTCTTGTATACAAGTATATATACAAAGTACAATGTATGTCTTTTACCATTCGGTCCATCAATGTATCGCTCAAATCAGCACCTGAAGAATCAAAATTCGTACTTTTCAGAAATGCAAAACACAAATTAAGATTAATGAATATGAGAAGAATGAAAGGAAATTTTATTCAATACATAATTTGCTTCAAGGGCTTAAAAAGTTGAAACAACAGAGAGACCAAAGAATTGTGTCAGCTCATAGACACTTTCTTGGAACACATATGGAATCAAGTCCTCAAACCTCAGATTTCTCAATTTGAAAGACTAGAACTCTGAGAAGATAATCCAAAAGGAAATCCGGACGTTGAATCTAATCGAGGTTTAGCCAAGGGAAGTTCGAGGAGAAAGACATACGTCAAAATGGTCGAAAAAAGAATAGAGTAGAGTAGCAAAGATGACAGATCTACTGCAAAAAGAACTAAGGATGCAACACAGAGAGTTAACTGTTACGGGATTCGAAACTATGTCAAAATGCTTGTGGAGGCAAAGGAATTGAGATTCAGAAACGTCTAGTAAAAGGCTACATGTAAATGAATCGGTTTTTCTTTGTAGAATCTGTTCTCTTTCATGAGTCTAATACCATAAATCCATAAGCATTGCAAAGGGAAGGCTAATTGATTACAAAGTTGAGAGAGACTACCTGAGAAGTTAGCTTTGTATGCAACCGCTTTCTCAAGATAGGCGCCATTGAAAGTCGAACCACTAAAATCAGACTCTCTCATGTCCGCAGAAGTGAAGTTGGCTCTTCTGCAACAACATCAGTAACCCACTACACATAATTCAGAAACAAAATAAAGTCTTGCTTCTTCAAATTGAAAATTTCTTGATTCAAAACTTCATTAGTTTAAAGCTGTGGAAACGTAAATCTTTACTTCCTAAAGATACAAACTTTGAACTTTGTTACAATAAATCCAATCTCCATCACCAACAAAAGTCAAAATTTTACCTGAAATTTTCATTGGAGTGAACTGTTTTGCTGCCACAAAAAAACAGTGTTCATCATCATCAAAAACACAATGAACATTCTCTAAAGATTTACTGAGACAAGAACACTATACAATACCTGAGATCAGCAGAACCGAACTGAGCAGCCGATCCAATCCCGAACTCGCCGCGTGTATCTGCCTCGAACCTGTTAAGCTCTGCCATGGCCGGAACTCCGGAGCTAGAGGCGATAACCACCGTCGCTACTGCTGCCGATAAAATCCTCTTCCACTTGTTCAATTCTCCGCCGGAGCAACAACCTTCCCTTTTCGAAGAACAATATCAATCCATTAAGTTACTGAAAAACCCAAAAAATTGGAAAATAAAAAACAAGAAGTATTGAGATTCACCAAAGGTTTGATGAATCTCTGATATTTTCTGGGTTTGATCGGGAATTTAGCTGTAGACGCCTCAATGGGTATCTCGGAAAATGGTAAGAAGATCTTGTGGCGGAAGATGAGGAACGTGAAACGTCGAGTGACTTAATGGGTAGAGGAAAGAGAGAAGAGAACGCCATTGTTAAAGGTCTAAACTTCACAGAGTGGAAAACGGTACATTCGATTCCGTAGAGAAGAGATGGTCTCGCGCGTGTGAAGGATTTCGATCTTTATCCACTTTGATTGGGTAAGATGTGCACACGTTGTCACTTGTCTTGTGTTCACCAGTTTCAAGATTTTCGAGTTTTGCACAATTTACTTCAGAACAATTACAAAATTACAGTATTTATACAACTAAAATAGTAAACAGAACAAATGTTTTGGGTCATAGCGCCATCTTACAACAAGGTAAGAAACGTTGTCGTGTGGCTTCGTCCTCCCATTCAATCCCATTTATCCATTTTTCCTCTGTGTATTCGATGACAAGTTCTTTAACCTTGAGAACGCTTTTAGAATCCAATGGAAGCTTTCTCAGCTTCTGACAATCCTGTTGGTAGAGCTTCAGCTCTGGCAAATCACGCAAGTGAAGGACTTCTAGTTTCAGGAAAGGAACAATATTTTTACACGTCTCATTCTCTAAAACACTCGCAGCTTTCTCTTCGCTTATTATCTCCTCTACTCGCAACAAAATGACTTTTAAATAAATCCAAAACAATAATTCCAGAACATGTGAAACTAAAGAGACAGGAAGTGTGATAAGGATCATATAAATGCGATTATCCAAAACATAAAAGACAGTGGTAAAAGGGAAAGAAACATACCAATTCAGAGAATCTGGGAGTAGGTAAGAAACAAAATGCAGAGGCTTTCTCAGCTTTGGACTTACCCAACAGAGATGCATTCAGGATTAAGTGTATGTATGGTGTGGGCGGAGTAGGCAAAATCTTCCTCAAATCTTACGGATCGATAGACTTTCAAAGACCACAAACAATAATTCCAGAACATGGGAAACTAAAGAGACGGGAAAAGATAAGGATCATATAAATGCAATTATCCAAAATATAAAGAGACAGTGGTAAAAGGGAAGAAACGTACCAAATAAGAGAATCTGCCTGAAGGTAACAAACAAATTGCAAAGGCTTTCTCAGCTTTGGACTTACCCAACAGAGATGGATTCTGGATTAAATGTATGTATGGTATGGGCGGAGTAGGCAAAATCTTCCACGAATCGATAGACTTTCATAGAACACAAACTCAAACCAGCATCTATTTCACAAAAGCTACTGCTTTGATCTGTGTCAAAGGTGTGATTTTGCCTATTCAGCCCATACATACAGAAGCGTAATCCCGAATCCATCTTTGATGAGAATATAACTCCTCTTAGCTCATAACCATTGAGACAAACTTGATTCACTTTGACACTGAGACAGAGAAATAACCTCTCATCACAAAACAAAACAGAGAGAAAGAGATTCACAGAGCAAAACACCATAAGCTAATTCTAATAAGTAACCATTATTAGCGATGAATGAAAATACAAGATAGAGAACAAGATTTGATTTTGAGAGCATTTTGTCTCCTAAAAAAAGCAACAGTCTTTTCTTCACTAAACCCTATGAAATTTCAACACAAACACATTCGATCCAAAACAAAAAGACGTAAATTGATCCGGAATTAAGACTAAACACGAAGCTTGTGAATACCCAAAATGTGAAAACAATGGAGGTACCTGCGACTGAGACGAGGTTCTATCATCTATGTAATGGTCCGAATGGCTTGATCCCTCCATAGCTTAACCATCATCGATCGAGTTCAACATGATTGGTGTCGTCGATTCAGATGCCACGTGGTGCCATCTCTTTTTGGATAACGAAGAAGAAGAAGAGAGGGCAGGGCCCATTATAATATGGCCCAGAAACACACAATTTTCGTATTTTCGCTCCAAAGGTAATCAAAATTGGTTTTGGTTGTGCAAGCCTGGCCCAATAGCCAGAAAATCTGGGATTCGAATCCTAGAAAATGCGATTTATTAAATATTGATGCAGATTAATATAAACAGGTTTGTAGGAGATCTTCAGCATGGGGCAAGACATAATCGTTTGGCGTGGATTAAGGCGGAAGACTTGTATTAAACAAAAAATTGGTTTTGGTTATGCCAGGGTTAAAGACAAAACAAGAAGGTAATCAAGAAGTTTTTTTTTTCTTTGGTTGGTAAACAAAAATGCTGCATAGGGGGATTCGAACCCATCATCTGAAACTATCCAAAACCATCTTCAACCACTACACCACAAGACACATTGCAAAATATCAAGAAGTTGTTTTACTCGTGTTTATTTCGTTGTTCTCACCATATACAAACAACTTCAGTAGTAGTAAAGAATCATTTCAACAAACCTGAAAGTGTTTTTTTTTTTTTTGCTAAAATGTAAATATCGTATTAATATGAAAAAAGTTGGTATTACAAATTTATGAATACCTATTAGCAAAGTAACCAAGGCAAAAAAAAATTAAAACAAGATTACGATAAAAAATCTTGGGTGAGATAAAGTTGAAATTATTTAATCCAAAAGTGCATTAGATCACTCCAATGTTTTCTTTTCCTTCTCGAGTTGATAATATTGCGAATTTCTTTATCAATCTGCCTGAAAATGAGCGGAGGAGGAACGTAAGTGTTTTTTTTCTGTTTCTGTTTTTTAGGGGCTTTTTTGTACCATTGAATTTATGTCCCTCGAAGCTTGGGTACGGACGGTGTCTTTAGCCATCATAAGATCAGTCTGTAATTAGTCACTACCCTTTTGCAAGCAACACAGACGAGAGTAATCATCAACTTTTGGCTTAAGAGCATGAACCTAAGAAAATTCACTCATCTTGATCTCATGTAATCCGGCTTAATTCACAGAGAAATATTTTTACACTTTTCTACAATAAAATGAAAGACGCTCCAAAAGTTGTTCACAGAGACAATTGATCAACCAGGTGGTGTGCACTCGGTAACACTAACTTACCCTAATTCTTCTAGCCTACTTGAACTCAAAATCAGTTTACACGAACAAGCTTTTTAATATTTTACATTAGAAAATTCAAGGAATAACAAAGAAAATTCAGAACCCAACACAAAAGAAACAGAGGTAGAAGAAACAAAGAAGGCCGATGCAATTTCAGAATAAAGAGAGAAACAGAATAATAGTTTTGGGTCATGAAGGCTACAGCTTACATGAAGCTAAGAAACGTTGTCGTGTGGCTTCGTCCTCCCATTCGATCCCTTTTATCCATTCTTCTTTTTTGTATTTCATGGCAAAGTCTTCAACCTTGGAGACGCTTTTAGAATCCAATGGAAGCTTTCTCAGCTTCGGACAATTGTCGAATACGCCAAGATGGCTCAGACGTGGAAAAGGCAGAGCATTCCAGTAGATGCTCTTCAGCTCTGGCAACTCATCCAAGTAAAGGACTTCAAGTTTCTGGAAAGGAACAATAATATTACATGTCTCCTTCTCTAAAACACTTCCAGCTTTCTCTTTGCTTATTATCTCCTCTACTTGCTTTAACTTGAAAAGTATAAGCCGAACAAGGTTTGGAGCGAACAGCAGCCACGTCAAATCCTTTAAATCATCACACTCTGATATTTCCACAAAAGAGAGGTTTGAGAAGCATGGACTTGTCAGACTTTTGTCCCATGGTGTCTTCTCTATCTTTATCTCTGAAATTCCACAATTCCGTATCCCGACTTTACAGAGATTATCCATAGCTGGCAAAACTACTACTGACACTTCAGCACACTCCCTAATATAAAGGTGTTGTATACATCTCCCCACTCTGGGATCATATACCAATAGCTTCCCAACCAAACTTGAAGAGATATTTATACTTATGAACTCTAAATGTTCTAACAGCTGCAGCTCCTTCATTACACTCATATCTAGCCACACTTTGGAACGTCGTAGCTTCAATGTCCTCAAACTCGACAAATTTGATATCCCATCTAAACTCTCAAGTTCTCCCGTGAACTCCAAATTCAGATGTATTAGCATTTTCAACTCTTGTAAACCAACAGGTAGTCGCTTTATACTTGTCCTTGACAAGTCGAGATATCTCAGAGAAACCAAACCTGATATTTGCTCTGGCAATCCACGGAGACTGGGATTCCGTGATAAATCCAAAATGAGTAGTCTAGGCATATACCTAAAGAACTTACCTGAGATAGTTGCTATGTATGTGTTTTCCCTAAGGAGGAGAGTTACAAGTTCAGGACAGTCGGGACTCTCAGATATCATTTTAATCTCATTTTCCATCAATGACATTCTTCTCACATTCTTCCAGTTCTCAATCTTTGGTATCTCACGTAACCCAACACGAGCTTGTACGATACATCTCTCTTTATGCTTCCCGAGATCAGAGGCTATCCATAAGGCCATCTCCCTTACCACATCGTGCATTTTCACATCTGATTTATTCTCTTCTTCCTCCAATAAACATGCGCGAATTAGGGTCCCGAGTATCTCATAGCCTTGGTTTAATGCCCTCTCTCTGCCTTTCTTCTCATCTATGTATCCCTCACCTATCCAGTACTCTATCAATCTCTCTTTACCCAAAAGAGCATCTTCAGGAAACAGAGAGCAATAGAGAAAACATGATTTAAGATGCTCCCCATTTAAACTATCATAGCTATATTTCAAAATCGGAAGAATCTCATCTTCCATGCCTGAAAATTCTGCCGCAGATGAAGTCAAAACGTCAATTGCTCGATGCCACTCTTGTACTGTGCTTTTGCACGCCATAGTTTCGCCAATGACATTGAGTGCCAATGGTAGGCCACAGCATTTTCCAGCGACTTTTTTTGCGAGTTTGGGAATGTCTGGGTGGCTTCCTAATGTGTTTTCCCCGACTTTCTTTTTGAACAAATCCCAAGCTTTGTCAGTGTCCAGACAGCTGACTTGGATTGGGTCATCAACCCCCATGCGTCCACACACATCTCGAGAACGGGTGGTAAATGCTACTTTGCATCCGTTTTCTCTGTTTGGATACGGAACTCCAATTACGTTTAAGTTCACTTTCTCCCATATGTCATCCAAAAACAACACAAACTTTTTCCTCCTAAGAACGTTGTGAATGTCAAGGGCTCTTTGCTTGTCATTTTTCTCGTCCCATTCTCTCCCCCCAAGGCCTAGTTTCTTCGCGATATCTCCTTGAATCTTATGAACTGTTGCATTTTTAGACACCAAAACCCATATCACGACATCAAATCTGCTACCTTCTTTAGAAAACTTATTGTTGATCTGCGTGAGAAGGGTGGTTTTCCCTACTCCACCCATACCATACAGACCCACAATCCCAACTCTATCTTCCATTAGACGGTACCATGCCCTTTCAAGCATTGTTTCCTGACCAACAATTGTTGATTGAATAGGCAACTGTTCAACCTCAGCTCTTGGAAATCCCTCAGTCACCTCATCAAATTGTCCTTGACAACTAAGACTCTCAACTTCCCTCAACAACAGAATAACCTTTTTGCCATAACGATAGCTCGATTTCACATTTCTAGAGCAAAATCCACAGAGACACAACCTTTGAAGCTCATCGTTATTAGTGCTACGCAGATCATTAAATTGGTTTTCGATGGTTAGGATACTCGAAAGCCATACCTGGACTTGAGCAAGCCTTCGACGATGCCCAGTAAACTCTTCTCTGTCTACCCTTCCATGAACATCATCTCTCTTTGCCTTGAGCACTCCCATGGCTTTCTCGAGAGATGCTAGATTCTCGGGGAGGTTGTGAATATAACTCCCCTTGAGGCATAAGCACTGGGAGACTTGATTCACCAATTGATCGCATGACATTGAGACCGAGAAACAGCCTCCCATTGCTGCACAACACAGAGAGAGAGAGAGAGAGAGAAGCAATTATATGATAAGAGAGAGTATATGAATAATGCTGTCTCCAGAAAAGCAAAAAGAGCATAAACAGAAGAACTGTGCATTGGTGCATGAGTCCAAAGATGCTACTTTATGAACCATAGAAATCCAAATTATTAATCCTTTCCCTGCTGAAATGGTCCCCACTTTATTACAATATTAGTGAAAACTACTTAGCAAAGAGGAAACATTAATACATGTAAGAACCATTGGCAGACTGATGATCGAGGCATAAAGCACACAAATGTAAAGCATTTTATCTACTAACTGCTATACTACCAAGATTCAAGATCAGAACCATTTCTTCCTGTTTCAAAGTGTTTTAAGGTTTGTTCGACAGAAGCATAAACATAAACAGATAACAGCTAACCCAATCTGTAGAATTGCAAATATCTTTAGGTTAGCTACGGGACTTACAAACTCACAAGCAACATTTTCATTTTTCTACGACGAAATATATTTACTTGAGAAACACTTCCAAAACTCTTGACAGAGACAATTCATTATACAAGTGGTGTGAACATTGGAATTGATCAGATCAGCAATGTATACAGTTTATATCTCTAGACTGACGAACCAAACCCAGACCCAGAAAGCAAATCAACGGAAACATTAACACAAATAGAACAGCCATATATGAAAAGAGATGATTACTTGTCTAAAAATGACCACGCTCCTTTCTCCTCATATCTTTGTCTCTGAAAACGTTTCCTTTGATTATCGGAGAAAATCAATATGTATCTGAAGCTCGAATCTCTTTGTTGAAAAAACAAAACATTATCCAGAAAAATTGGTACTTTCTTTAAAAATATGCTAGTTTGCCAAATTACTTATTTCCTTAAACAAAATACAGTACAATGAACACTCCAAAACACAACCACAGACACAAACAAAAAAGGTTATTTAGGATTAATGCACAGAGGAAAACATAAACCAGATTTAAAAATATCGGATCTTTGGTTTAGCTTCAACAAAATGGTAAGTCAAGTACACTAACAAACAAGGTCCTAAACAGAATCTTATATTTGGGTTTATATACTGAAGTCTATATAAACGAATCGAAATCATAAATAATCGCAAGAATTCCATAAGGCTATGAGGATAACAAAAGCAAACTACTTTAAAATGTGTTGTACTCTTCAAGCTTTCCCGGGAAAAAGTCAGGGTCTAGAAGTGCACCGTTTTTTATCTTCTCTTGAAGGTCTAGTCTCTTGGGAAGTATAATCTCAGTTCCTCGACCTAGGGTAGAGAAATACCTCTCCAACAATATCTGTAACATAAGATTCAATAAGAACCATAAACACTACATTTTAAAACTCGAGATCGTGTTCTCATTTCCTTACCACAGCGGCGTGCGCATCTTCCCTGTTCTGCCTTTCACTCTTGCTTAGTCCCCTGGAAGAATAGAATGTTCAAAACATCATCGGTTTAAAAACAATTCACATAAGTAATCAACATTTTCATGAAAGCTCAATGTTTTTGGAGCATTATGACATTAAGATTGTTCACATGTCTCGCTTTCGTTGTCTCTGTAGGCTTATGAACCTTAACAGACATTAAACCTGAATTGCTAAACCAAGAGCAGAGAGAGAGAGATTAAGAAGAGGAACTAGCATTACAATCATTCTGTCTGAAGCTTCAGATGATGTCCCATGTTCATCCAATACATAAACCCTCCAACCCTGAAAAAGCACATAAATTTACCAATTTTTATCACATTTCATCAATACATATATATGTATGTATGAGTGTGAGTGAGCTTCACTTCTCGGCGGCTTGAACAGCGAGCCGTCCGGCAACAGATCGAACTTTATTCGATTGAATCGTATCTTTCCCATCAGAAGATCTAGGCAACCCAATTATGAATTCATCAACCTCCTCCAATCAAATCACTAAAAAGCTCCGATTTTTACACTCGTCCATTTCTGAGAAACCCAGACCTAGACAGCAGATCAACGGAAACGTAAACACAAATAGAGAACAGCCATCAATGCAACCAATCTGTAGAATTGTGAAAAGAGATGATTACTTGTCTAAGAGAATGACCACACTCCTTTCTCCTCATGGATTATATCTCTGAAGCTCGAATCTCTTTGATGAGAAATTAAGAGACAACAAAACCCCCTTTTATCGTATCTTCAGCTATATTTTTTGCCCAATTAAAAAAAAAAAAAAAAAAAAAAAAGTATCATCAGCTATGTCTTCTTCTCTGTTTTGTTCTGTTTCAATAAATGGAAGTTGGGAAAACAAACAAAAAAGTACTCATCTATCATTTTGACTCTGAGTTAAGCAAATGATGGCATCTGGAAATATAGTTAGCAAATTACAAACCCAACTGGATAGTAAGTTGTCCAAGTTTTCTTAATGAAATTCACACAAAAACAAGCAACACATTACATGATGAACATATGGCAAATAAGTTAAATCAAATTTGAGTAGGCACACCAAATTTTGAAAGTGGACACAAAAACAGCAGTGGAACAATATGACCGTTGAGACAGATTTTGCAAACCGGTCGTGGCTCATTTGGAAGGTAAGAAACGCTCTTTGGTGGCTTCGTCCTGCCATTCAACCTTATCTATCCAGTATTGTTCGTTGTTATCTACAATTACAAGCTCTTTACCTGCGATGTTGCTGCCACTTTTAGAATCCAATGGAAGCTTTCTAAGATTTGGACACCTTGCTATGTTGAATTTCCTCAAACATGGAAAAGGGAGAGAGCTCCAGTAGACGCTCTTCAGCTTCGGCAAATCATACAACTGGAAGTGCTTTAGTTTTCGAAAAGGAATTATGGTGCCTGCCGCCGCCTCCTCCTCTGTCAAAATATCCGCAGCTTTCTCTTTGCTGATTATATCCTCTACTTGCGTTGAGATACCAACAGCAAGAATACTAAGGTTTGGAGCGAACATAAGCCATGTCAAGTCCTTTAAACCATGACAATAACTTAAACTCACTCTGGAGAGGTTTGGGAAACACACAGCTGTTGGATTTTTGTTCGGTGATGATGTTCTCCTCTCTATCATTATCCCTTGCATTCTACTCCCATACATCTCGACCTTGCTGAGTACCGCCATATTTGGAAAAATCAATGTTGATTCTTCCTTTAAATTGTAAATAGATATCTCCTGGATAGCATTCGCTACTCTGGGAGCATTTAACAATTGATCTGCAACCAAACTTGACCCGATATCTATGGATACCACTTCCAAATGGTCTAAGAGCTGCAGTTTCTCCACTACGTTGACATCTTGCAACTTTCTGCAATGTAGTAGTCCCAACGTCCGCAAACTTGACAAATTTGATATCCCAGAAATACTCTCAAGTCCCGTCCACTCCAAATTCAGATATATTAGCTTTTTCAACTCTAGTAAACCTGAATCCAGTTGCTCTATACCTGTACGTGACAAGTCGAGATATCGCAAGGAGACCAACTCTGATATTTCCTCTGGCAATCCATTGAAAAAACTAACATTTGATAGATTCAATACAACTAACTTGGGCTTAGACTTGAAAAATTCACCTGAGACAATCGCCCTCGCATTGTTCTGGAGGAGCAGAGTTGTAAGTTCAGGGCAGTTAGGACTGTCAAATATATTTTTAATCTCGTTTTCCATCAACGACATCCTTCTCACGTTACTCCAGTTCTCCACTGTTGGTACTTCACGTAAACCAACACCAGCTTGCACAATACATCTCTCTTTCTGTTTCCTGAAATCAGATGCTATCCACAATGCCATCTCGCGAACCACATCATGCATTTTCACACGTGATTTATCTTCTCCTTCTTCAATCAACAAACAAGCCTCGACAAGGGTACCAATTATCCCATAAGCCTGGTTTTTAGCCTTCTTTTTACTTTGCTTTTCGTCTATGAATCCTTCGCATATCCAGTAGTCAACCAACTTCTCCTTTTCTATTAAAAAATCTTCTGGAAATAGAGCACAATATTGAAAACATGACTTGACTTGGTGGTCTTCTCCGAGGCTATTGTAGCTATGCATCAAAAGTGGGAAAATATGCTTTTCCATACCAGGAAAATCTGCAGCAGAAGAAGCAAGAATGTCAATTGCTCTATCCCATTCTTCTACCGTCCTCTTGCTCGCCATATTTTTGCCGATGATATTTAGCGCCAATGGTAAACCACGACATTTTGCAGCAACTTGACACGCGAGCTCTAGAATATCTGGATGGCTTTCTAATGTGATTTTCCCAACTTTAAAACGGAACAAATCCCAAGCTTCGTTGGAATCCAAACATTTTACTTCCATTGGGTCATCAACCCCCATGTGGCCGCATACTTCCTTAGAACGAGTGGTGAATACTACTTTGCATGCGTTTTCCCTTGTCGGAAATGGGACTCCTATTTCATTTAAATCCAGTTCCCTCCAAATGTCATCCAATAACAACACAAATCTCTTATTCCTCAAATGAGTGTGTATATCAGTAACCTTCTGTTCTTTCTCTTTTTGTTTCCAATTTTCTCCACCAAAGCCTAGTTTCTCAGCAATCTCATCTTGAATCTTCTCAACCCGTAGCTCGCTGGACACCACAACCCAAATGACACTTTGAACCCCGTCAATAGCCTCACGAAACTTATTGTTGATCTGCTTGAGAAGAGTTGTTTTCCCTACTCCACCCATACCGTACAGACCCATAATCCCGGTTCCATCATCTAGGAGGTGCGTCCATGCCCTTTTGAGCATTTCTTCTTGACCAAAAATCTTCGGTTCTTGAGGCCTCTCCACCACCACAGCCATCGTAGGTGGCCCAGCCAACACTTCAAAAACTCCAGCAGATTTTAGAGCTTCGACTTCTTCCAACATCTCAAAAACCCTTTTCCCGTAGCTATAGCTCAAACCCAAGTTTTTTGTACAAAGACCACAAAGACACAACCTTTCAAGTTCATCTGTACAAGGAAGAAGCAATTCATAGGCTTGGTTTTGAATATTCTCGACATTCGTAAGCCATACATGAACTTCGTTAAGCCTTTGTAGACCTTGGCTTTCTTCCCTCTGCACCCTTGTCAACACATCAGCTCGCCTTGCTCTGAGTACCTTCATGGCTTTCTCCAGAACTGCCAGATTCTTCTCAAGGTTACAAGTATAATTGACTTCACCAACAAGGCAGCTACAGACATGGATGAACAATTGATCAAGGGCACACGAGAAAATACCACCCATCGTGAAACCAGCTATAGGATTACTTGCGATTTCCGAATTACGAACTAAGATGTTAAGATCTTAGAGTTTGTTGGTAACTTTGTGAATGAGTCCAAGTCGTCCATATATCTAAATCACCCACAATCAAGGCATCACGTTTTGATATAGTAAGATCCCAGAACATCAGAGAGTATACTAATACAATTATACCCCCAACTTGGAATTTGGGTGTAATATTATTAGTCCAAGTCGTCGCTATATTTGAATCAGCAATAATCGCGAGTTTTCCTGTTTTTTAACAAAGATGATGCAATTATAATGGATCTGTCGTTTTCGTTTTGTTAAACAGTGGAAAGTTGATTCCTTAATAATTAATTGGGAAGGGTGGAAATTCCCCAAACCGGAGCAAATTCGGTCTGTTTCATCCAATAGAACATGTTTTCAAAATGTGGTTCAAAAAACAAGTGTAAAAGGACAATCGAAGAGTGCTAACAAGTGTAAAAAGACGAGCACAATCGCCATATTTTGCAAGACAAATAAAGAAAAGGTACATTTACAAAAATAACTTTTGGAAAGTTGATTTTTTTGACCAAAATATGATATTCTTTGAATATTACTAAAATAACTTTGAAAATTTTTAAACTCTGTTTTACCTTTGTTTCGTTTGAAGACAAAAATCGTATTTACGAAACTGCCATTAATGAGGCAGCAAAACTTTCCCGCCAAAATCGAATAAGTCTACCGTTCATGTGATGGTAGATTTATTTTTACGATTGGTAGATTTATTAAGTGGTTGGTAGACTTATTACGGTTCGCGCAATGGTAGACTTATTTATAGTAGTGGTATATTTATAAAATATGGTAAACTTATTTATAGTAGTGGTAGAATTAATTTTGTGATCGGTAGACTTATTTGTAGTAGTAGTAGATTTAATTTTATGATCGGTAGATTTATTGATGGTTGGCGCAATGGTAGACTTATTTATAGTAGTGGAAGATTTATGTTTGCGTGATAGACTTATTAGTAGTATTGGTAGATTTAATTTTGTGATCGGTAGATTTATTGATACTTCGCGCAATGGTAGACTTATTTATAGTAGTAGTAGATTTATTTTTCAGTGATAGACTTATTAATAGTAGTGGTAGAGTTAATTTTTTGATCGGTAGACTTATTGATGGTTGGTGCAATGGTAGATTTATTTATAGTGGTGGTAAATTTATAAAATGTGGTAAACTTATTTCTAGTAGTGGTAGAGTTAATTTTCTGATTGGTAGAATTATTTATAGTAGTGGTAGTTAATTTTGTGATCGGTACACTTATTAATGGTTCGCCATGGTAGACTTATTTATAGTAGTAGTAGAGTTAATTTTGTGATCGGTAGATTTATTGATGGTTCGTGCAATCATAGACTTATTTATAGTAGTGGTAGATTTATAATATATGGTAGACTTATTTATACTAGTGATAGATTTATTTAATCTTTCCAGTTTTTTACTAAAACAACCTTCAGTGGTAGACTTATTTATAGTTGTGGTAGATTTATTTATAGTAGTGGTAGATTTATAATATGTGGTAGACTTATTTATAATCGTGGTAGTGGTAGATTTATAATATGTGATAGACTTATTTGTATTAGTGGTAGATTTATAATATGTATTTATAGTAGTGGTAAACTTATTCAATGAAAGGCAAAACTGTAATTTACCCTTCATTTTTTCCAACACGCCCAAGCTTATGTCAAACTCTAACAATGGCGGCCAACTCATTTTTAGCTCGTTTTTGCCGTGTTTTAACTTGTTTTCAATTGGATTTAACCTAAAACTAATAAATTTAACATCATATATAACCTTTTTATAATCAAAAATCAAAAGATTTCGAATTTTTTTTTCACCTTATGATTTTTAATCCGATTTTATCTAAATTTCGGTGCTTCCTCAGCCTCCACACTTTCGCCGAGTGCGTCTCCGGTGGTTCCGCAGCGGCCGCGGTTTCAAACAAATTTTTCAAATTTTCTTTTTTAATTCACAATGACATTTTCGTAATAAATACTTTTTACTAAGGTTTATATGTCATTTAGGACTTTTGTCAAAGTTTTAAATTTGATAAAGAGTTGTTTTAGTAATTACCTCGCTTTCCAAAGTTGTTTTAGTAATTAATTCTAAAAAGAAAAGGTATTTTAAGGGTTTATGGTTCATTACGTCACTCGACAGAAGCATAAACAGAGAACTATAGAATTGCAACTTATCGTGAGCTCAGCTATGGGACTTACTAACTCACACACGCAACATTTTCAATTTTCTACGAAATATAACACTTGAGAAAAGAGCACCTAGAAAATTCATCATACAAGTGGTGTGCACATTGGAATTGATCAGATCAGCCCAATATCTAGTGTACAACTATAGACTGACGAACAAAACCCAGAAACAAATTAAACGGATATATAAACACAAACAGACTGATCAGGTCATGTAAAGGTCAGCAAACCAATCTGTAGAAAGGTAAAGAAAGATGATTACTTGTCTAAGAGAATGACCACGCTCCTTTCTCCTCATGGGTTTGTCTCTGAAAAGCCTTCCTTCGATTACCGGAGGAAATCAATATGTATCTTTAGCTCGAATCTCTTTGATGAAAAAACAAGCATTATCCAGAAAAATAGTCAATTTCTTTAAGAATATGCTAGTTTGCCAAATTACTTACTTTAAACAACATACACTACATGAACACTCCAAAACACAAACACTCAACAAGAAGGTTACTTGGGATTAATGCCCCGAGGAAAACAAAAATCGGATCTTTGGTTTAGCTTCAACAAAATGGTAAGTCATGTGCACTGACTAAGAAGGTCCTAACCAGAAACTTATTCTTGTGTTTATATACTGAAGTCTACATAAAGGAATCAAAATCGTAAAAATCGCAAGAATTCCACGAGGCGATGAGGATAGCAAAAGCAAAACTACTTTAAAATGTGTTATACTCTTCGAGCTTTTCAGGGAAAAAGTCAGGGTCTAGAAATGCACCGTTCTGGATCTTCTCTTGAAGTTCTAAACACTTGGGAAGTATAATCTCGGTTCCTCGACCTTGTGTAGAGAAATACCTCTCCAACAATATCGGTAACATAAGAATTAATAAAAACCATAAACACTACTACATTGTAAAATTCGAGATCGTGTTCTCATTTCCTTACCACAGCGGCGTACGCATCTTCTCGGTTCTCCCCTTCACTCTTGCTTAGTCCCCTTGAAGAGTAGAATGTTCAAAACATCATTGGTTTAAAAACAATTCACATACGTAATCGAGATTTTCATGAAAGTTCAATGTTTCAGGACGCATCATGTACACTAAGATTGTTCAAATGTCTCGATTTCTTTGTCTCTACAGGCTACATGAATTGCTAAACCAAGAACAGAGAGAGATTAAGAAGAGGAACTAACATTACAGTCATTCTTTCTGAAGCTTCTGATGATTTCCTATGTTCATCCAATACATAAACTCTCCAACCCCTGAAAAAGCACATAAATTTAACAATGCCTATCACATTCATCAATATATGTATGTATGAATGTGAGTGTGCTTCACTTCTCAGCGGCTTAAACAGCGAATCGTCCGGCAACAGATTGAACTTTATTCGACTGAATCGTCTCTTTCCCATCAGAAGATCTCGGCGATCCAATTATGAATTCATCAACCTCCTACAAACACACTTACAATCAAATCACTAAAATAGCCTCCTTTTTGATAAGGAGAAGAAGGCGAGCCATATGCATTTCTCCGGTTATTTCCACAGCCAAGACTCTTCCTTGTGCTCACTCCGGTCAATGGGTTTGTCCCATTTGCGTATTTACACAGAGCCTTCCAAAAAAAAAATTGAAAACCAATTGTAAAAAGCTTTGTTCAGCTTTTGTTAATGGAAACAATGGATAAGAAGTTATGGTGTACCTGTTTTTGAAGAAGATCAATCACAGCGTCACTAAAATCGGCACCTTCGATCTTGGCACCACCGAGGTCACTCCGGGTTAGAACCGAACGGACAAGAATTGCATTTGTCAGATTTGCCTCGTTTAGCACCTAAAAATCGCCAGAAAAGAAATCGAGCTTTAACTGAAAGAAAAATGTCTCATATGCAAGTATATATACGAAGTAGAATGTATGTCATTTACAATCCGGTCCATCAATGTATCCCTCAAATCAGCACCTGAAGAATCAAAATTCGTACTTTTCAGAAATGCAAACCACAAATTAAGATTACGGAATATGAGAAGAATGAAAGGAAATTTTATTCCTAAACATAATTTGCTTCAAGGGCTTAAGAAGTTGAAACAACAGATAGACCAAAGAATCGTGTCAGCTCATAGACACTTTCTTGGGACACATATGGCATCAAGTCCTCAAATCTCAGATTTCTCAATTTGAAAGACTAGAACTCTGATAAGCTAATCCAAAAGGAAATCCGGACGTTGAATCTAATCGAGGTTTAGTCAAGGGAAATTCGAGGAGAAAGACATATGTCAAAATGCTCAAAAAATAAGAAGAGAGTGGAGTAGCAAGCTGACAGGTCTCCTGCAAAAAGAACTAAGGATGCAACACAGAGAGTTAACAGTTACAGAATTCAAAACTATAACAGTTACAGAATTCAAAACTATGTCAAAATGCTTATGGAGGCAAAGGAATTGAGATTCAGAAACGTCTACTAAAAGGCGTAGGTACATGTAAAGAATCAATTTTTATTTGTAGAATCTGTTCTCTTTCACAAGTCTAATACCATAAATCCATAAGCATTGCAAAGGAAAGGCTAAGTGAAAACAAAAAGTTGAGAGAGACTACCTGAGAAATTAGCTTTGTATGCAACCGCTTTCTCAAGATAGGCGCCATTGAAAGTCGAACCACTAAAATCAGACGCTCTCATGTCTGCTGAAGTGAAGTTGGCTCTTCTGCAACAACATCAGTAAACCACTACACATAATTCAGAAACAAAACAAAGTCTTGCTTCTTCAGATTAAAAGTTTCTCGCTTCAAGATAATTAGTTTAAAGCTGTGAAAGCTTTGATAAATCCAAGCAAGACTTTGTTACAATAATAAATCCAATCTCCATCACCAACAAAAGTCAAAATTTTACCTGAAATTTTCATTGGAGTGAACTGTTTTGCTGCAAAACAAACAGTGTTCATCATCAAAAACACAATGAACACTCTCTAAAG
This sequence comes from Arabis hirsuta, assembly GCA_964056655.1. NCBI lineage: Eukaryota > Viridiplantae > Streptophyta > Magnoliopsida > Brassicales > Brassicaceae > Arabis > Arabis hirsuta. Next base: position 6,147,605 of record OZ053307.1, on the reverse strand, counting down.
AGTTACTGAGACAATTAGACCCAAAAAAAAAGATTTACTGAGATTATATAACACCTGAGATCAGCAGAACCGAACTGTGCAGCCGATCCAATCCCGAACTCGCCACGTGTATCTGCCTCGAACCTGTTAAGCTCTGCCATGGCCGGAACGCCGGAGCTAGAGGCGATAACCGCCGTCGCTAATGCTGCGGATAAAATCCTCTTCCACTTGTTCAATTCTCCGCCGGAGCAACAACCTTCCCTTTTCGAAGAACAATATCAATCCATTAAGTTACTGAAAAACCCAAAAAGTTGTTATAAAAAAAAAAGAAGTATTGAGACTCACCTAAGGTTTGATGAATCTCTGATATTTTCTGGGTTTGATCGGGAATTTAGCTGTAGACGTGATATGATCCCAATCGATGGATCGGAACTTTTGAAGCGGAACCGAGTCTTAACCAGGATAGAGTATGGATGGGAATGAATGGAGATGAAAGATCGGTGGAGGATGAATACAATCACACGAGTATGAAGGACTCCATGAAGGGTTGTAGGTTCGATCTACTTGGATATAACGCACCAAAATAGAAGGAGAATAAGTCGAAGGTTTTTAAATCCGGCGGTTTGATCTCAAGTTAGAGAGAAAAGCGATTTGATTTTCTTGTAAGAAATTTGGATGATATTATTATGAGAATGGCGAAACATATATATAGTCTAAGGAAGATTACATCTAACCTTCCTAGCAAATAAGAACACGTTAACTACAACTACTTATTGCTTATTTAATGAAGAATGATTTAAAATTTAAAATCTCATTACAAAAACGAAATGGACTTGGGCTTGAACTTGTCTCCATGGTAAAATCAAGGAAAATTACTAAGTGAAAATGGGGAAAGTAACTTAACTTGCCTCGTTAAAAACCATGTTCGAAAAATCCATTGGGACAAAACCGAACATGGGAAAAAGAGTACAAGGTAAGCACTTGTTCACTTAGACATTTCCTTGATCTTCTTCCTTTGGTTGCATAAGCATCACGATCCAGTTTGTCTCGGCCGGTCCTCCGTCTTGTACCTCCTTGAGCATGCTTTGAATGGTTTGCGTGAGCTCCTTTGCTTTGGCTCTCGTGACTGGTCTTTGTGGTAGCTCCTTTGCGCTCGAGTGATCCCGAACCTCGGTGTCGTCGCCGTCTTAGATCATATCAAGACGCTACAATGGGTATCTCGGAAAATGGTAAGGAGATCTTCTGGCGGTAGATGAGGAACGTGAAACGTCGAGTGACTTAATGGGTAGAGGAGAGAGAGAAAAGAACGTCATTGTTAAAGGTCTAAGCTTTGCAGAGTCGAAAACGGTACACTCGACTTCGTAGAGAAGAGATGGTCTCGCACGTGTGAAGGATTTCGATCTTTATCCACTTTGATTGGGCAAGATGTGCACACGTGTGTCACTGGTGTTCACCAGTTTCTAAATTTTCAAGTTTTGCATACTTTACCTCATAACATGCGTACTTTACTTCATAACAGTTACACAATTACAGTATTAATACAATTATGCGTACAACAAAAATAAAAATAAAAAATACAATTATGCGTAAGATTAAGAATTTTTTTAATTAATATATATATGGATATTTTGTCGTCCGGTTACAGTATTAAGAATTACAGTATTTTTTTAGCTATGCGTAAGAATAATTTTAATCGAGGATGACGACAGTAACACACCATTCAAAGCTGATTTTTTCGGAATGGGGTCATCTTTAGATAAGGATGCGTGTATCTGGATACGACAACTCCGGGACGGACTGTGTTCGATCTTCATTTTTACTCCAAGGGCTTTGCTCATTCGTTGTTCAATTCTCTTCGGCTTTTTCGGCAAATTTCTAGGCCTACCCCGTGGCCTCAATAGTTTCTCTTCCTGAGCCTCCACCAGTAGAGAAATGACATCATGGGCCTCGAAGGAGAGAAATTAATCCATGGGTATTTCAATATGGGCCTGATTTGGACCGGGCCCATCTCTTTTTTTAAACAAAGAAAGCTCATCTCCTCTTTCTTTCATTTCTGGCCCACTACCGGCCTTCTTTCCAACTGGACGGTCTTCTCGAAAAAACCGCTTTATGACTATTTGCAAGAATTGCATCTCTTCGTCAAAATCGCTTTGTCAATAGTTGTGTCTTTTCGTTGTAACCGTTTTGTCAAGAGTTGTATCTTTCCATTATAATTGTTTCGTCAAAAGTTGCATCTTTTAAAAAATAACCGCTTTTTAGTTTTCTTTAAGAATTATGTCTTTTCGAAATTTTTGGGTTGTGATTTCTCGTAAAAAAACCGTTAAGTAGTTATTTTCTAAATAACTGCTTTATGGTTATCGTTAAGAGTTGCGTCTTTTTGAAAAAACCGTTTGGCCTATATATACACATGTTTTAGCTTTTGTGCCAGTGATTATTTAGTTAGTTATGGTTATTGATTCTATAATTCACTGAATGCATAAGATAGATAAAAACATCAATCTATTATTTAAAAAATATTTTAAAATATTGATATTTTTATTATTGATGAAGTTCCTAAATTTTTAGATTTGTGTAAAGAATTTTGGATCTCTTTAGACAATGCAGATACTATTGCAACTTTTTGGAAAAAAAACCGTTTGTTCTATATATTTGTGCTTTTAACTCTATATACTTTTTCGTTGAACTTTTGTGATGACTACTAATTTTTATATTCACTCAAAGCATAACAATGATAATAACGACATTCTATGATTTTCAAATTATTCAAAAGTATTGATTATTTTACTATTGTATATGTTCCTAAAATTATTGATTTGTGTAAAAAATGTTGAAATTCTTTAGACAATTCAGATTTATAGCTAATTTTAAATTCTAAGATATTTTAATTAATGCATCATAAGATTATATTTTTCTTTATAAAGAATCGTTTTATGGTTATTTAAACTTCTAAATATTGCGTTTTTCAAAAACTAATTTTATGGTTATTAATTCATCATTGGAATGCATTTGTTTTTGAAAAACACCATTGTATGGTTATTAAAGCAACTAAGTCTTACGTCTTTTTAAAAAACTTATTTTATGGTTACTAATCCATCATATGGTCGTGTATTTTTGAAAAAACTGTTTTGCAATTACTAAAAAATTTTAGGATTGCAGATTTTGAGAAATCCGTTTTATTGTTGTTAACGAATCCTATGATTGCATTTTTCAAAAAAACCATTTTATGATTATAAAACCATCTTAGGATTGCGTCTTTTCGAAAAGCTCGATTTATGGTGATTAATGCATCAATCGACTGCATCTTTTCGAAAAATTAATTTTATGGTTATTAATGTATCACATGGTTGCGTTTAAAAAAATATTTTATGGTTATTAAAATATCTAAGGATTGCATTTTTTTTTAGAAAAATCTGTTTTGTGATTATTAATGCATCAGAGGGTTACGTTTTTTTTTCTTTCAAATAAATGGTTTTATAGTTATTAAAGCACATAAAGTTTGCATTTTTCGATTAAATCTATTTTATGGATATCAATGCATCATCATATAGTTGCGTCTTTTTAAAAATATTGTTTTATGGTTATAAAAGAAACTAAGTCTCGCGTCTTATGGTTGCATGTTAAAATTCGTTTTATGGTTGCTAATGAATCCTAGGATTGCATCTTTTCGAAAAACAGTTTTATGATTATTAAAAGATCTTAGGATTGTGTCTTTTCAAAAAAATCATTTTAATGCACCACATGATTGCGTCTTCTCGGAAAAAAAAATCATTTTGTGGTTATTAATGCATCATAGGGTTGTGTCTTCTCGTAAAACTGTTTACTGGTTAACAATGCATTCTACGGTGTGCTATCATTCTATGTGAAAATGTATCATGGGTTACATCTTTTCAGAAAAAGTTATGGTTATTTAGACTTCAGTTAGATCTTTTTTTGTAACTTCTTCAAACGTACATTGTCATGACGTACTTTTGGCATTGTACCAATCTTTGTATACATTGTCAATAAAAATTGTTTTCAAATGACAATCCTAGCAAATACATCATAAAGATGCTTTTTAAAAAACTATTTTGTGGTTACTAATGCATCATAGGGTTGCATCTTAGAAAAACAAAATTAATCTTTTCATTACTGTATCATAGGGTTGCTTCTTTTTCAAAAAATATGTTTTGTGGTTATTAACGCATAGGGTTGCGTCTTTTTTTTTTTTTGGATTATATCCAGTTCGATCTGTGGAGATTTCTTTTTCTATGGAGATTTCTTTGGATTATATCCAGTTCGATCTTTTACCTTTCTCAATCCCTTGAGTTTGGTGTTACCCGGGTTGATCGTTCGCTCCTTGTCTTTGCATAACGGATCTGATCGAGATCTGATCTTCTCAAGAGGCTTCTATCTAGGCGTTTTCTGTCATGTCATGTCACCGACTACGTCGCATCTGAAGGAAAAGTTAAGGAACTCGTAGTAGTTCTGTCTTATCAGGTTATGAAGTCTAGGTTAATTTGAATTGTTTGGCATACTCATCTTCTTATGAGGAATAGTTTATCGTTGGTGGCGTCATGCATCTCCGGTAAGTGTTTGTCAAAGGATCTTCAGAAGTGTGGAAATCTTGTTAGTTTAGTGCAATAGTTTAGTTTCGTGGTTAATCGCTTTCCTTCACTCCTAACTTTGGGTTTCGACTCCTAATGTATTATGTTTGTTTCTCTTTCATAGAGCTCTGCTTTCTTTTTTTGGGCTCAGTTTCTAGGGATATTTCGTTATTCCGCAAGCGTTTGTATGATCACAATCCGCTATGTTTTATCAATAATTCCTAGATGACAAAGAAAACAAAAAAAAAACTAATGCAAACTTTGATTTTACCAGAAAATTAGTATAATTGTTATTTTTGTGGGAATAATTATTGACAAGAAAATTAAACCGTTTGAAACTATTTTCATAAGACAATCCTACAGTTGAACTATTTTTCCCCAACGGATCATTCAAAACATCTAAATAATCATCAGAGCTTACGTGATCCACCAATCAAGTTTTTTTCAGTACAAGATTTAAGGACTACTCAGAAGAAAGAGAAAAGAGAAAAGTTCAATGCAATTTCAGAAGAAAGTGAAAAAACAGAACAAATGTTTTGGGTGCCATCTTACATGAAGGTAAGAAACGTTGTCGTATGGCTTCGTCCTCCCATTCAATCCCTGTAGCCATTTCTTCACTTCCGTATACTATGACGAAATCAAGTAAAAAGAAGGCCAACACCAAATAAGATTAAAGAAAAAGATAGAGCAGCCAATAAGACAGATGTTGCCTGAAGATTTAGGATACCTTCTTGCCTGATGTGATGGGGATGTCCAATTTGAAGTAAGGTAAGAAACGTTGTTTTGCGGTTTCGTCCTCCCAAATAATGCTTTCAATCCATTCTTTCACTGTCTTCAATATTGACGACACTTTTAGTATTCAATGGAAGCTTCCTCAGGTTTGGACCTGTCTATCTTGATTTCCCTCAAAGATGGAAATCATACGAAAAGGGATGTAAACCAACTGGAAGACTTTTAATCCTTGTCCGTGACAAGTTAAGATAGCTCACGCTGATATTTGCTTCGGCTATCCAAGGAGACTATATATCATTCCATGAAAGATCCAAAACAACTAGCCTAGGCATAGACCGGAAAGATCCAAAACAAGGCAAGATTCACCTCTGCAAAACACACACATTCAAGCAATTTAAAGACATTTCAGATTAGTGACAACTACTCTTTGGATTGGGCAAGTAATTGCAAGCAAGAGGCTTTATCAGCTTTGGACTCCAGTAAATACTCTTCAGATTTGGCAAGTAATTGTAAGTCTAGCCTTCCAAAGCCAGTAAATTGCATCGGACTCCAGTACATGAAAATGAAAGACGCTCCAAAAGTTGTTCACAGAGACAATTGATCAAACAGGTGGTGTAACTTACCCTAATTCTTCTAGCCAACTTGAACTCAAAATCAGTTTACACGAACAAGCTTTTTAATATTTTACATTAGAAAATTCAAAGAATAATAATAATTCAGAACCAAACACAATAGAAACAGAGGTAGAAGAAACAAAGATATCCGATGCAATTTCACAAGGAGAGAAAAACAGAACAATGTTTTGGGTCAGGAGGCTACTCAAACCAGCAGCTTACATGAAGGTAAGAAACGTTGTCGTGTGGCTTCGTCCTCCCATTCGATCCCTTTTATCCACTCTTCCTCTCTGTATTTTATGACAAATTCTTCAACTTTGAAGACATTTTTAGAATCCAATGGAAGCTTTCTCAGCTTTGGAAAATTGTCGTATACGAGGAGATGACTCAGACGTTGAAAAGGCAGAGCATTCCAGTATATGCTCTTCTGCTCAGGCCATTCAAAAAAGCGAACGAATTCTAGTTACGGGGTATTGCCTACGTGAAGGCGAGAAACGGTTTCGTGTGGCTTCGTCCTCCCATTCGATCCCTTTTATCCATTCTTCTTCAAAGCACATGTGAAGTTCTTCAACCTTGAAGACGCTTTTAGAATCCAATGGAAGCTTTCTCAGCTTCTGACAAGTGCGTAGGTAGATAGATCTCAGACGTTGAAAAGGCAGAGTATTCCAGTAGATGCTCTTCAGCTCAGGTAGATCACGCAAGTAAAGGACTTCCACTTTTTGGAAAGGAACAATAATGCTCGTCTCCTCACCTAAAACAATCTCTGCTTTCTCTTTGCTTATTATCTCTTCTAGTTGCTTTAACTTCCAAAGGTTAAGATGAGTAAGGTTTGGAGCGAACAGCAGCCACGTCAAATCCTTTAAACCATCACACCCTGATATTTGCACATCACAGAGGTTTGAGAAGCATGGACTTGTTAGACTCTTGTTCCATGGTGTCTTCTCTATCTTTATCTCCTTCATTCCACAATCCGATATCCAGATTTTAGACAGATTATCCATAGCTGGCAACACTAATTCTCTTACCGATTTTTCCGGACGCTCCACAATCAAAACTCTTTGAATACATCTCCACACTCTGGGATCATATACCAACAGCTCCCCAACCAAACTTGACGAGATATTTATGCTTATGAACTCTAAATGTTCTAACAGCTGCAGCTCCTTCATCAGGCTCATCTCTAGCCACACTTTGGACTCTCGTAGCTTCAATGTCCTCAAACTCGACAATTTTGATATCCCATCTAAATTCTCAAGTCTGAACGTCACCTCCAAATTCAGATGTATTAGCTTTTTCAACTCTTGTAAACCAACAGGTAATCGCTCTATCCTTGTCACTGACAAGTCGAGATATCTCAGAGAAACCAACCCTGATATTTGCTCTGGCAATCCACTGAAAGTTTCATTATGAGATAAATCCATAACGAGTAGCCTAGGCATAGACCGAAAGAATTCACCTGAGATTGTTGCTAAGTATTGGTTATGCCGAAGGAGGAGAGTTGTAAGTTCATGACACTCGAGGCTCTCAGATATCTTTTCAATGCTAGTACCCATCAACGAGATTCTTCTCACGTTTTTCCAGTTCCCCACCTTTGGTATCTCACTTAACCCAACACTAGCTTGCACGATACATCTCTCTTTATGCTTCCCGAGATCAGAGGTTATCCATAAGGCCATCTCCCTTACCACATCATGCATTTTCACTTTTAATCTATTCAGTTCTCCTTCCAACAATAAACATGCGCGGATAAGGGTGCCGAGTATCTCATAACCTTGATTTAATGCCTTCTCTCTGCCTTCCTTCTCATCTATGAATCCCTCAGCTATCCAGTACTCTATCAACCCCTCTTTATCAATGTGATAATCTTCAGGAAACAGGGAGCAATAGAGGAAACATGATTTCACCTGCTCATCATTTAAACTATCATAGCTGTACTTCAAAATCGGAAGAATCTCATCTTCCATGCCTGAAAATTTTGCAGCAGATAAAGTCAGAACGTCAATTACCCGACACCACTCTTGCACTGTGCCTTTGCACGCCATAGTTTCCCCGATGACATTAAGTGCCAATGGTAGGCCACGACATTTTCCAGCGACTCTTCTTGCAAGAGCGGGAATGTCTGGGTGGCTTCCCAGTGTGTTTTCCCCGATTTTCTTTCTGAACAAATCCCAGGCTTTGTCGGGGTGGAGACAACTGACTTGGATCGGATCATCAACCCCCATGCGCCCACACACATCTCGAGAGCGGGTGGTAAATGCTACTTTGCATTTGTTTTCTCTATTCGGATACGGGACTCCGATCACAGTTAAGTTCACTTTCTTCCATATATCATCTAACAACAACACAAACTTCTTCCTACTAAGAACGTTGTGGATGTCAAGAGCTCTCTCGCTTTCGTTTTTCTCGTCCCATTCTTTCCCCCCAAGGCCTAGTTTCTTCGCAATGCTCCCTTGAATATTGTGGACTGTTGCATTTTTAGAGACCACAACCCATATCGCGACATCAAATCCGCCAGCTATTTCAGAAAACTTATTGTTGATCTGTGTGAGAAGGGTGGTTTTGCCTACTCCCCCCATACCGTACAGACCCACAATCCCAACTCTATTTTCCATGAGACGGTTCCATGCCGTTTCAAGCATTGTTTCCTGACCAACAATTGTAGGTTGAATAGGCAACTCTTCAACCTCAGCTCTTGGAACTTCCTCAGTCACCGCATCAAATTCTCCTTCAGATCTAAGTCTCTCAACTTCCCTCAGCATCAGAATAACCCTTTTCCCATAACGATAGCTCAATTTCAAATTTTTGGATCCAAAACTACAGAGACACAACCTTTGAAGCTCGAGCTTACTAGTACTAACAAGATCATTAAATTGGTTTTCAATGGTGAGGACATTCGTAAGCCATACCTGGACTTGAGAAAGCCTTTGACTACGCCCTGTAAACTCTTCTCTGTCTACCTTTCTTTGAACATCATCTCTCTTCGCCTTGAGATCTCCCACGGCTTTCTCGAGAGACGCTAGATTCTCGGCGAGGTTGTGAATGTAACTCCCCTTGAGGCATAACCACTGAGAGCATTGATTCACCACTTGATCACATGACAACGAGACAGAGAAACAGCCTCCCATTGCTGCACAACAGAGAGAGAGAGAGAGAGAGAGGTAATACCTCAAAGACCAAAACCAGAAGCTAAGCAAAAATTTGAAGTTTCGATCTCATCTCTTTTTCCAAGTGAGAGAGAGAGAGAGAAACCATGAACCTACTCTCAGATGCAGACACTATCGTTTTTAATACTATTTTCTTGACCAAAAGTAAAGGGTCTTTTTGTAGTTTTTTTGCAGTTGTTGAGTTTTTAATAGTCAAGTTGGTTCTAGGGAAGTGCGCAAATGTACAAAGCCATCACGTGAAAACATGATGATTGTACACACACTTTAAAACTTACATATCGAAAATACACACTATAAATAAACTTTTGTTCACATAAAGAATTGTTAAGACCATTGCAGCTACTTATTATATATACACTTTGATGAAAGGTCTGATTTGCCAAACAAAATGAAGCAATATCTACGCCTTTCTACAAGAAACATACTCACTTGATAAAGGAGCACTTCAAAGAAATTTAATAGAGACAATTCATCATTCAGGTGGCGGTGGAACACGACTTTCATGGCTCTGCACCTGATCTCTCAACAAAGAACTGAAGTATGAATTTCGAGAGACGCTAGATTCTCGGCGAGGTTGTGAATATAACTCACCTTGACACATAAGCATTGAGAGCATTGATTCACCACTTGATCACATGACAACGAGACAGAGAAACAGCCTCCCATTGCTGCACAACAGAGAGAGAGAGAGAGAGAGAGAGAGAGAGAGAGCAAAGTAATTATATGATAAGAGAGAGTATATGAATAATGCTGTCTCCAGAAAAGCAAAAAGAGCATAAACAGAAGAACTGTGCATTGGTGCATGAGTCCAAAGATGCTACTTTATGAACCATAGAAATCCAAATTATTAAGCCTTTCCCTGCTGAAATGGTCCCCACTTTATTACAATAGTGGAAACATCAATACATGTAAGAACCATTGGCAGACTGATGATCGAGGCACAAAGCACACAAATGTAAAGCATTTTATCTACTAATTGCTATACTACCAAGATTCAAGATCAGAACCATTTCTTCCTGTTTCAAAGTCAGAAAGAAACAAACAAAAAAAGTTCCTTGTTTTAAATTTCTTGAACGGGAGAACCCAATCCAGAAGTGTTAACAACTGTAAAAAGACGAGCGCAAACAAGAAAAGTGTTTTAAGGTTCGTTTGACAGAAGCATAAAAATAAACAGAGAACCGCTAACCCAATCTGTAGAATTGCAAATATCATGGATTTGTCTCTGAAAAGCCTTCCTTCGATTATCGGAGAAAATCAATATGTATCTGAAGCTCGAATCTCTTTGATGAAAGAAACTGTTATCCAGAAAAATTGATACTTTCTTTAAAAATAGGCAAGTTTGCCAAATTACTTACTTCCTTAAACAAAATACAGTACAATGAACACTCCAAAACACAACCACAGACTCAACCAAAAAAGGTTATGTAGGATTAATGCACAGAGGAAAACATAAATCGGATTTAAAAATATCGGATCTTTGATTTAGCTTCAACAAAATGGTAAGTCATGTGCACTAACAAACAAGGTCCTAAACAGAATCTTAAGGATAACAAAAGCAAACTACTTTAAAATGTGTTACTCTTCAAGCTTTCTTGGGAAAAAGTCAGGGTCTAGAAGTGCACCGTTTTTTATCTTCTCTTGAAGTTCTAAACTCTTGGGAAGTATAATCTCAGTTCCTTGACCTTGTGTAGAGAAATACCTCTCCAATAATATCTGTAACATATTTAATAAGAACTATTAACACTACATTTTAAAACTCGAGATCGTGTTCTCATTTCCTTACCACAGCAGCGTACGCATCTTCTCTGTTCTGCCTTTCACTCTTGCTTAGTCCCCTGGAAGAATAGAATGTTCAAAACATCATCGTTTTAAAAACAATTCACATACGTAATCATTATTTTCATGAAAGCTGAATGTTTTTGGAGCATTATATACATTAAGATTGTTCACATGTCTCGCTTTCGTTGTCTCTGTAGGCTTATGAACCTTAATAGACATTAAACCTGAACTGCTAAACCAAGAACAGATAGACAGAGATTAAGAAGAGGAACTAACATTACAATCATTCTGTCTGAAGCTTCTGATGATGTCCCATGTTCATCCAATACATAAACTCTCCAACCCCTGAAAAAGCACATAAATTTACCAATGTTTATCACATTTCATCAATATATGGATGTATGAATGTGAGTGTGCTTCACTTTTCGGCGGCTTGAACAGCGAGCCGTCCGGCAACAGATCGAACTTTATTCGACTGAATCGTCTCTTTCCCATCAGAAGATCTCGGCAACCCAATTATGAATTCATCAACCTCCTACAAAAGACACTCCAATCAAATCACTAAAAATCCTCCTTTTTGATAAATTATGTTGCAAAATTCGAAATTTATACCTCTTCTTCAGCAATTTGCAATAGCCTCGTCTCGAGCTTTTGTCCTCTCGATTTCAAAACCTAAATACTCAAATCACATCAATCCATTAAACCTTAAACGCCACTAGATTGGAAAATTCGAAGGTTACCGTGAGAGGTCGAACAGTGTAGCCTTTACTAAGTGCGATTCCGGTCCGAGATAAACCTAAATCTACACCGAGACTAAACCCACCTCTCCAATTCCGGTCAGTTTTCCGGCGAACTGCATTAGGAGGGATTTCATCAATTGACGTTGTTGCCCTCAATGGTAGACGATAATTACGGGATTTAGTGGGAGCTAAGCGAAGAACGAGAGGGGTATTACATACGTATTTTGGAGTTCCGAAGGAAATTGTTATGGAGGAAAAGTATTCAAGAGAAGACATTGCAGTAGCAAGAAAACGAACAGTTTCGAAACTTTTTGAGTTTTGACGATGAGCCAAACAAAAAAAGCTCTGTTCTTAAACCCTCTGTTCTCATCGGAAGGTTTTAGCATAAACAAATTAAATAAAAATTATATTTTCATTTTTATTAGCTACATTGGAAATGATAAATGAGAAATGTAACACAACTCCGTCCAGTAAATACTGTATCACGAATCCGACTACTCTCAAAATAAACTGATTAGCCGAAAAATCCAACTTACCAAGTAAATTATTGGGCCGAAACTCGATTATCGACTTATCGAATATTAGTTTATAGAGTTCGAAATTGTTTTTTTTCTGAAGAATCGAACTGTTTTTGCAAAATTCTTTAAAAAGCAACTTTATCTTACCAAAATTTTAGTAACTGATGATATAGTAGTAAGAATAAAAGTTCTCAACAGTCGTGTGATAGTGTGTTTCAGTGCCCTTTTTCTTACATATGATGAATCAAAATATCAAACCCAAACCATATATTGAATCAAATAATTAAACCGCTAAACTGGAAAAGAAGATATAAAAAATATTTATTACAAATAACTCTACAAAAATATATAAAAAAAAACAATTTTAATGGAGGTTTAGTAAATAATCAGGTGCGAGAGAGAGCACGAGCAACCTCTTCAGAGTAAGGATGAATAAAAGCACTGTTCATTTGCCAGACTTTAAACGACGCCGTAACAGTCGCATCTTTAGCATTGTTGAACAAGAAAAGCTTTGCTGCTCCGTAAATGGCTTTTGTTGGATAAACCCTTGAAGTTATACATGTTCTTCCACCTTGTCCGAATGCTTCTACTATCGAATGATCCACCTATTCAAAAATAATATCAAAAAATGTAAGTTTAATACATATTGTATAAGTGTATACTAATGAAATTTATATGTCGAAATTTATATATCGAAGTGTATCAAATTTACCAATATTCTCATGGTCAATTTCTCCCCTTTTAGAACCGGTACGACGCTACCGTAGATCGGTTTAACGACATCGTTTGCAAAAGATGACCTGTTACAAGAAAATGTTAATTTTCATAATCGAATAATATACCGTCGTTAGACTTTAGTTTATGATCATTTTAAGAAATTAATTAGTACCTTGTGGTGTCCGTGCAGAAGAAAGTTTTGAGCTTCGAGTCTTTTCCCTTAGCTACATAGAAGTAAACCGGTGTTTGCTCGGACAAGTTCTCATCGGCGAGAACCGAGAATCCGAATGGCCCTAATGCATCGCGGATAGTGGAGCCTCTGCTGTTCTGGCAGCTAAATTCCTCAGCCTCAGCCACCACCGAAGCGTCTCGGAGGATTTTGTCGATAGATTCTTTGTTGATCTCGAATTCCGCTTCGATATCTAGCTGAGCCGCAGTACCAACATCGATCGGTAAGATCGTCCCGGGACCAACTTCGATATCGAATTGCTTGCTGCTTAATCTAAGAGATTTAATTTCTTCCACTGGCAATTGAATCAAGTTCTTCCCTGTATTTGTGTCGAGAACAACGGTTCTTGGTATACCCTGATCATCGTATAAACAACAATTTAGTATAACTTGGATTACAAGCGAACACAAAAATTAACCTAACTTTGACAGCACGTTACGTCAAGGAAACAAAAAATACCTGAAGAGAAGACCAGCCCTTTTGTACATCAGCAGCCTCACTATCAGATTCACCAATCCAACCCCACAAGATTCTTCGACCTTTGTTTTGGTCATAAAACGTCTTTGAAGCATAGAATTTTCCATAATCATATCTTAAACTAGTACTAATTCCGACATCGATAGTAGGATCATCCGGGATCCATGTCCCGTTTGAATCAAAATACGTCCCTATTGCGTAATGATCGATCCTCGTGTCGTCCAGGCTAGCCTTCACGATGTGCTTCACATCTGGTCCATTGACCGATGTGTCGAGCCCATTGACCACGGTCTTAGAGACCGGGTAAAAGTCAACGCACTCCCACATCCCGGTGTTTGGAACTCGGTGCAACAATGTGTCAAGTTTCTCGTAAGTCTTGAAGTCGGTCGTGTCGTACACGAGTGAGATTCCGGTTCTATTGATCTTGGAACCAATCGTGATCCGCCATTTTCCGGAAGATGTCTTCCAGGCAGTCGTCGGGTCACGGAAGTCCTTTGGAAGAATACCCGGAGGAGGTACAAGAACTGGATTGCCCGAGAACTTGGTCCATTTCAGCAGAAGTGGATCGTTGGGGTCCTCAGGGTAGGCAAGATTTTGGACCTGAAAAACATTAAATTATTTTCATTGATATAATCATTAAACCTAATTTTCATGTTCAGTATCTAACTTACCAAAAATCTGGCTATATAAACTCATTAGCCTAATATGTTTCGTGAATTATTGTCGCATTTATTGTTCCAAAAACTTAATCTATCAAAACTATCACATGTTCACACATAAATTTAATTTTATATAAATATCATTGGACCCTCCCATATTTCTTGCAGTTAGTATAGTTATCAAAAGTATTATTTTGATAATATATAACAAAACTTGTTAGATTTGGTCAATTAATATATTGGAATATTCATCCATTTTCTTACAAGTTTTATATTTATCAAAAATACTATTTACTAGATTTGATGTATATATATATAGTGATATAATTATGACTAAACTGTTTTAAAACTGTCATTTTCATTTTGCTACAACAATTAAAACATTGATACGTAAAATTGATTAAATCTTTTGTGGGTACACATACCTGCACGGATTTGTCGGTGGAACCGGTGTAGAGCATGACGATAGAGCCATCAGGGAGGAATGTGGCTGAGCCAGTCCATACACCATTGGCGTCGTACCATTGGTCTGCAACCATGGCTAAGGGTAAATGGACCCAATGGATTAGGTCCTTAGACACGGCATGACCCCAAACAATATCACCCCATACGGCTGCGTTTGGGTTATATTGGTAGAAGAAATGGTACCATCCTTTGTAGAACAATGGACCTGGCCAAAATGCAAAACATGTAATTATTTTGGGGTCAAAATGAGATTAACTCCAAAATATTGGGGGATTCTATGAGTAGATAATAAAGTTCTAGGTACGAAAGCGATATAGAGCATAGTTTAGTATACCCCACTAGCATTATCCAAACTGAGACAAGATCCAAACTTTGCATTCATCAGGATTTATACCACCAAGATTATTTTTTTGTGGTAACCAATGATTTTTGTACAATCTTTTTAGCACGTGGGATACAAACTGGCAAAATCAAATTTAAAACTGAAAATATTAATTTTGCAATTGGTTGGTGAGGTAACTCTGTTCTGATTTTGTCTGTGAACCTTTTTAACCTTTTTATGTGTAAATTATTATTATTATTTTTGTCGATATTAACTTTGCCCATAACGTGGATTGTGTGATATGGTGTTCTGTGATCTACTACTACTTGTCGCTCCAATTATTTCTTATAAAAAATTCCCATATTGTATACAAGTAATATACAGAAAATGGTAATGGGATCTAATAAGAGAAATTCTTTTGTTTTCTAACAAAAAATAAAAATAAAAATAAAAAATCAGAAGGGAAGTAAAACTTACCATTAGGATCTGCAGAAAGAAAAGTCCAAATTTGCCATTGAGCAACACCATATTGAATAAAAAAAAGAAACAAAAATATTAGACTGATTAGTAGAATTGTATATGTATTTAAATCATCGCAAGATCAGAGAAACTATACATACAATGCTCTTTTGATTAAAATTCACTTTGATTTGAATGAATCAATCACTGTCGTGTGATTTGGAAGTTTAAATATATAACTTTTAACATTATCTCCCAGAATATGGAAAAACAATATACATGAAAAGGAAGAATGAATATTCTTTTGAGAATTTTGTAACAAAAAGAGGAAATACTTTTTTCCTCTTTTGGTGTATTTTCTAAAACGAAATTAACAAACAATTAAAAACCAATAAATTAAATTAATTATTAAACTTTTTCCCGTACCGTTCATCCAATTCTGTTCAGGCTGAAAATGGAACGCCGTTCGTTGCCACGACAACATACTGTTATTCCAAGCGAACGCCGTCGTGCTCCGGTCACCGGAAATTTTCCAAAACCGTTCATTGCTTTTCTCCGACACACCGGCGAGACGTGCACGTGACGGCGTCGTGGCTTTTTCATCGGTTTTAAGGTGGTTGGATCTAGATCCGTCGTGTGTGGCTATGAGGGCCCCGTAAAAGGCAATAAACAAAAGCCCGAATGAGACGGCGAGGAGACCTTTAAAGGGTCGTCTACGGAGACTCGGGTCGGATCTTGACCCGTCGGGTAATTGTGTGTAGGAAGATGATAATGGTTCTTCTTCTTTGGCCGAGATTGGTAAGAGTGCATCGGAGCTCGCCATTGTTTATTTTTATTTTGGAGATTTCGATGGCACGAGAAAGGGCAAATGTCTCTTTATATAATGTCGGAAACTTTTAAAAATGTAAAAAATAATTACAAAAAAAAAAAAAAAAAATCACAGAAGAGAGATGGATTTATGTTTTCCTGCTTCGCTGGAAGAAGAGAGAAGAGATTGGGACAAATGTCAAAAGTAAATAGTTTGGTCTACAAATTAGAACTGTTAATTTCTGGATTTGTATTATTAATGCCGTGTCTAAATCACATTATTAGAAAAACCAGTATTTATTAGTTTAAAATTTGCTAGTTAAAGAAAGAAAGAAAGAAATATTTAAATTTTCTTCTTTTTGTCTGTATAGAATTTTGTATTTACCATTATACAATGGATTATATTCATGAAACGTGAACTAATAAACTTTCTCAATATTGAAAACTAAAGTAAGAGGAAAAAAATTTCGTCCTTATCTGTTAATTGGTTTGTTTGAATAGGTTTGACTTTTTTTTTTTTTTTGGTTGAACAACTGAATAGGATTGACTAGGGAGAACAAATCCGGATATCCTGGAATTTTAAGGTATCCAGATCTGAAATCGTCGGATCCGTGAAAAAAACTATACGGAATCGGGACCTCCGGATATCCGGCAAAAAAAAACGGATATCCGGATCCAGATACGGATCTGAAATTAATATTAAAAATAATTAAAATAATTAATAAATAAATAAAAATATAGTTTTTAAAATTATTAATTAATATTTTAAATGATATTTTCATTATTAATATAATTTATTATAAAAAAAAACTAAAATCAATTTTTATATATATTTATTTATATAAAATAAGCTTAATAGATATATAATATATATGTTTTAATATATTTAATGCGTTTGGATCCAGATCCGGATATCCGCACCTTAAAATTTTGTTATCCAGATCCGAATCCTAGATCCCCAGATATTCTAACTTTCAGAGCGATTCCGAACAGATAACGGACTCGGATCAATTTCACCTCTGGGTTTGACAATGATATGAGTTTTTTTTTTTTGGGTCAAAAACAATGATATGAGTTTAAACATTGAATTGTCCACGGAGTTTTAGTGGGTGATTGGTTCGGCTGTAGCTGTAGATTAATTGCTGTAGAATTTTTGCTGTAAATGTTTTGGCTGTAGCTGTACATTTTTTAGGCTGTACATTTTTAGGCTGCAAATTTTTTTGTTGTACATATTAAGCTGTAGCTGTAATATTAAAATAAAAACACGATTGGTAACTATAAGATATGTGCTGTAGTTTTAATTAAATTAATTTATGCAAATAAAAATTGTTATAATTTAGAAATTTTATGTTGATTTGAACATAATAAATAATGAACTTCTAAATCATTCATAATAAGTAAAATCATTAAAAAAATTGTATAATCTAGAAAAAAGACTCACTGATTTGATTTGTAGTGAAGAGAAAATAAGAAGATGTGTTTCTTCTAACCTTTTTGACGGCAATATACACACACATATATATATATATAGGTTAGATTTTTTTCAATTAGATAAATCGATGTGCTTATCTTGATTTTTTTATTTTTTAAAAAAAAAATTTAAAAAAAAATAAGAGTGTACAGCCATAAAAATGGGGCTGTAGGATTTTACATGTTACAACAAAAGAAATTTAAAAAAAAATTAAAGAGGCTGTAGCTTATAGAATTAAAGCAAAAACATGATTGGTAACAAAGGATGTAGGTTTGAAACTTAAAGAATTAAAGCTACAACATGATTGGTAACATAATGATGCTTTAAGAAAAATTAAGGCTGTAGACAAGGTTTAAAACCCAACCAATCATGCACTTAATCCCTAAATGATTCAAACGTTAACATAAAATGATGGTTTAATTATCTATTTGATTTTTTTAAAGTAATATTTTGCCCAAGATTTAACCATAAGAAGCATTATTAACGATATCTTCTATAAATTAATAACGTTGGTACTATAATATTTTATTAATTTAGGGAGTTATTAATTTATCGAAAAAGAAAAGTTTCCATAATCTTTTAAATTTTTGTTTACTTGAATATTTTTATTTTAAACTAAACTATATTTTTCTTAAATTAGTATTATTCTTTTTATTTAAGTTTATTACATCTAAAAATGATTGAATTATAAAGAGATTAAAGTCTTAAAAAAGAACTAACAACACCAAAATCATATATATATATATATATATACTTTAGATGTGTATATATAAAATTTTATATATCGAATATCAATTTATGATATTATTGGGACCATATTTACATAGGATTTTTATAATATTTATTATCTTATTATCTTATCGAATTGTGTTATATTTTATATTGGACCGACTCGAGACCGGCAAAACTTATTAATTTATAGAGCTTATTTATTTATCGAATATTAATTTATAGAGTTTCTACTGTATATTAATTGAGGAGACATTAGGTGAAAAAATCCTATGTATTATTTAATGAAGATTTTAAGAGACAAATCAATTAAGTTAATCAATCAAAATATTCTAATTAATCATATATGACATAATAGAAATCTCTACATATTTACATTAATTTTTAACATGAACTCACAAATACATACATATGTTACTAATTTAAATATTTAAATATTATATAATATAATGTTTTATTGATATTAATTATTTTATTAAAAATGTATTTATGTTCATTTGATTCCATATGTTATTGATCATACACTATTTTCTTTTATATTATTTAGTTGTATCCATATTACTCTAATTAAAATTTTGTTTTTGTTATAAACAAACAACTTTACAAATTAAACATTAATGGTTGAATTTTGAAAATTATCATTTTTACTTTTTTTTTTTATTTAAGACAATTTACATACTAACACCATACTTTTTGGGTTTGGTCAGCTCAAATAATTTTGAAAAAACTCATAATCCCAAACGTATTCGATTTACATTAAAAACGCTTACATTCAATCTAAGTGTAGTACAAATTAAAATTTGTAAGATAAATATATATATCTATATCAAAGATATACTGTTTGATCTTTTTTTTATTTTAAATTTCTTTCGTATATTAAAGAAAATATATTTTTTTGTGATAAACACAAATATTTTGCTCTTCATCTTTTGTTATTATATCTATAAAAAAAAGAGTTGGTTAGGCAAATTAATTATAAGAATTTGGTGAAAAGGTTTAAAAACAAAAAAAGATGATAGTTTCTGTGATAGATTTCATTTTTTGTAAATGTTTTATGTTTTCTTTATTGTTTTACACTTTGTTTATCATTGCTTTTTTTAATAACTTGTATTGCTTAAAATTATACCGTTAAAAACGTTATTAAAAATGCCCCATTTTTTTAATTTGCTTTATGCCTCAGTCCATGACACTCGATTTAACATTAAATTTTGAACCATTGATTTGATAGGGCCAGTCGAAATACAGAGATTTAAATTTACCGATCATATTCAAGCGAGTATCTGATTTATAAGAAATAGTTCTAGTTTTATGAAAAATACCAATTTTCAAAAAAGTCATCTTTTCAAAAAATGTTATTTTTTCAAAAAAAAATTACTATATTATTTATGTTTGGATTAAATATGTTGTATTAGAATTTAGTTTTGAGGTTTAAAGGGTTTTAGGGGTCAAAACACTTTTTAGGATTTATAATTTTAAGATTTAAGTTTTAAAATCCACAATTAATAGGATTTTTGCAAATGGACATTCCTAAGTGACATTTTTGCAAATATACACAGCAAAAATGGTATTTTTGCAATGGTCCATAGTTTCATTAGAAAAATTAGTTATGCAATTAAATATTTCCTCCGTTTCTATAAGATTGATTTTTTAGAAAAAAAATATTTCTAAAATATTGATTTTTTATGTTTTTTATGTAGTTTAATAAAGTAATAATGGTAAATTATGAATTTCAAGATATATTAATTGATTTTGTTGAATTATTATTGACTAAAAATTATAAAAAATTGTTTAACATAAAAAATGATATATTTATTATTAAAAATTAATATATTTTATTAATATACATGAAAACTTTAAAAAATCATTCAGAGAATATTACATTTAACCACTTGTTAGTTTGGTCAAGCACATGAAACATTTTGTTTAATTATAATAGATTGTCTCAGTCACGATAGTGTGTCAGGAACCAATATAATGTCCAATATGCTGAGAGGAAACGAACCAACACCGATTTGCACAACGATAAACAATTATTATAACACGTGAAACCACTTCTAGCCACATATCAATTGCATGTGGAATTGATCTGAAATTAATCATTTGTCTCTCTTAACTCTTTTTGCATTTACCTTCTCAATTCTTTTGTTTTTACCAATGTTTTTAAAACCGGACCGGTAACCGAACCAAAAATTTTTTTTGGATCATAGATCAATGTAGTCTGACCGAGTCGAACCGGATTTAATAGTTTTTAAAAAAATAGTAATATAAATAGTTTTGTATAACTATAATATCCAAATATATAATATAACCTTTGAATAAACATATTTCTAAAAATTAATAATGAAGAAAATCATTTTAATAACAAAAATTTTATTCAAAGACAAAGTTTAATGAGAAATAGTTAAGTTTATATGTATAAAAAAATTAAAAATATTAACCCATAACAAAAATTAACTAAATTCAAAACTATTTGTTTTTATAAATTGTAATCATAAAAAATTAAATATGAAAAAAAAAACCTCAAACCCGGGTCAACCCAATCCGGCTAGCTGATCAGTTCACGGTTGAACTCGGTCCGACCCCCGGTCCGGTCCGGTTTTCAAACCACTGGTTTTTACAAAGGTTTTTCGTTTTCAAAAAGCTATTTGAGCATGCTATCCAAAAACCATAATTATCCATTATGCAATAAACTTCAGTTTGTGACTTGAAGTCTTGAACTGAGTTTCAAATGTTCAATGGATTTAAACGGATACTTTCCATGTCCACAAAATTACTAACCAACATAATAATTTCCATTTTCACGCTGATAAAATTAATCTTAGAATATGAACGAGAAGATCTATGGATACAATTACAATAGCCTACACGTTACTGATAAATGATATATCGTCTACAATTTTTGCATAATAAGTAATATGGAACATACGATAGAAAAAAAAAGAAATGCAAACTGGTTAATGAAAAATAAATATACTACACTTAGCAGATTGTAAGATAATTTTAAAATGTATAATACTATAGATTTTATTTAGTTTTTCTGTTAACATTTTTATTGATCAAACTTTTCCCTCAATGATGTAATATTTGATACGGGTTATAAAATAAAGAAAAAATTATCAAAATGCCATAATATTTTTAAAACTTATGAAAAATGTCACAATGATATTTTTCTTTCTCAAAATGCCACAACACCCACCTGATAAGACGAAAATGCTCTTAGAACTCAAAAATCATACATTCTCTTCTATTCTTTCTCTAACAGACACTCTTTCTCTTTCTTACTTTTTTTTACGAACTCTCTCTCTTTCAACAATCTCTCTCTTCATTTTTCTCCTTTCAACACAAATTCTCTATTACTCTCTCTATCTCCAATGCTTTCTTTCTCTCACCATTTTAGTGGACAACTTATTGTCCATGGATAACACATTTTTGAGTTGTCCACCGGTCATGTTTTTAGACTAAACGTATATTGTCCACAATAACACATGTTCGAATTGTCCATTCGGTCGTGTTTTCGGACTAAACATACATTTAGATGATGATATCTTCTTCTATTTCTGAAGTGGACATAAATATTTTCTAATTTCAGTCACATAGACGATAAATAATAGTTAGAGACCAAATCAGATTTTGAAAGTCTTATGATATTCTCGTCCACAAAAATTTATAACTCTTAATGTTTCAACAGTTGTCTTTGTCTGTTATTCTCGTCCACTAATTAAAGATATTCTCATCCACTAATTAAATCTACTATAACATATCACCATTTGATGTATTTAATATCAAAGATAAAAGTATTTTTCTAGATCTGATGAACAGTGTTTTGTGACATTTTTTCAAAGGATTTTCAGATTATGGCATTGGGAGAAAGTTTGAGGAGGTAATATGGCATTCATTATAACTGACAAATCATTTGAAAATAGTTAAAATAAATTTAAAAAATACACGGATTAAATTTTTGACAACCGAATAAAATATATTTTTCGTATGAATGGTAACCAAACATTTGTTCTAGTTGTGCTATTTCGCAAAAGATTGACTCAAAAAAGGGGTAAAGAAAAACAAATCGTAACATAATATATACATTCGAACATTTTAACTAATTCTTTTTCGACAAAAAAATAAAATAATAATAATTCTTTTAGGGGTAACGTGTTTATTTTTGTTTTTTCGGTTTAATGGATTTACTACATTTTTGTTGTTGTTGACAACGACCGTTTTACATTATAATCGACAAATGGAAAAGACAAGATCTTGTATAATTGTAGGATGTGGGAAAACTAGATCCACATGTAAATGACCGATAGGTTTCTGGCAGACACCACGTTCTCTGTCTCTCTCTAGAAATAGAATCTATGATTTGTTGCTCAACAATAAGAGGCAATTGCAAGAATAAGGGGTAAAAAAATGTTGAAAAAGAAAACAATAAAGGACAATTACAAAAAACTATTTTTAGTGTATAAATTTGTAAAAATATTATTATAAGTTGTTTATTTATAAAAATGTCACTAATTATAATGTTTAGAGCCTAAATCTTCAAATTATAAACGCTAAAAATTATTTTGATTTCTAAAAATTCTTAAACCCTTAAAACTAAATCTTAATACAATATAGTTAATCCAAACATAAATGATATGAGGCAATTACAAAATGTCATTTTTTGTGTGCACATTTGCAATAATGCCACTTAGGGTGTCTATTTGCAAAAATGCCATTATTTATAGATTTATAAATCCTATATCTTAAAATTCTAAACCCTCAAAAATGTTTTGATCTCTAAAACCTCCTAAACCCTCATAATTAAATCGTAATAGAACATAATTAATCCAAATATATATAATATAAAGAAAATAATTTTGAAAAAATAGCATTTTTGTAAAGATTTCAAAAATGTAGTATTTTTGTAAAGTGGCACTTGAAAGTGGTATTTTTTGAAATTTCTCATAATATAATAAATAAATAATTTTGAAAAATGATATTTTGCAAACATTTTTGAAAAATGATTTTTTTTTTCCAAATTTTCTCAATCAATAATAGAGAAAACGTACAATAACAGTCACTCACTATATTTCACATAAATTATTCGAATTTGTAATGAGATTGCATTGAATTCAAGTTATTTCATTGTAATTATCTGATTTTTCTAATGATATGGACCCACAACATCTTACAATCACACACGTCGCCACAAGAAAAACACAATCACACAGAAAAGGATGACTGAACTAAATTCATTTTAGATTTGTAAAATATTGAAGATAATATAATTAGAGATTTTTGCCAAAAATACAATTGATTTGAAAAACCTTTGAAAATCTGCTACAATTTACTGTTTACAAAATGAAAAAGACAATTATATATTTAATTATCATTTCATGACATATATTTTTGTTCACGATATTATCGTCTTTGTCCATCGTCACCGTTTCCGTCATTTTCCACCACATCTTTGTACACTGACCGTCTTTATTTTTGTCCACCATTGTATTCGTCTCTATTTTGTCAACCGTCTTCACCATCACCGGTTTGGTTCACAATCGCTTTTGTCCACTACCGTCATCTCTGTTTTTGCCTCCATCCTTGTTTTTGTCCACAACCACCGACAGTGTTTTTGTCCACAACCACCGTCACCGTCTTCGACCACCACCGTCTCCGTTTTTCTCCACCACCTTCTTCTTCATCTCTCTCAAGAGAAAGAGAGAGAGATCCGACGAGAACTCTAAAATGTGCCACTTATTCCATGGTTTTAGAGGTAAAATAGTCATTTCACCTCCTGTTTTTCTGATAATTTTTTAGGATTTTCGAAAAAATGATATTTTTTAAACAAGGAATAATTGTAAAAATACCACTTTTTATAAATTTATAAAACTTATATCTTAAAATTCTAAACCCTAAAAAATATTTTGACACCTAAAACTCCCTAAATACTCAAAACTAAACCCTAATATAACATAGTTAACCCAAATTATACAATAAAAAATAATTTTGAAAAAGTGACATTTTTGTAAAAATTTCAAAAGTGTGGCATTTTTGTAAAGTGGCACTTGAAAAATAACATTTTTTGGAATTACTCTTTAAACAAATGGTATTTTTGCCAAATTTCTCATATAATAATGCTGCATGCATGTATGTAAATTACTAAATGATAGAATTTGGCATTATAAGAGGTTGATCGAGACCCGAGATCAGATAATGGAGATGACTGAAATGGACAAGTTTATGTTCATCCTATTCATTATCTTCATTTGGTTCACATAAATTCCCACATTTTTTTTTCGTATTTAAAATATTCTTTCTAGCCCACAAATAAATAAATAGTTTCCATTTTCTCACTAAATATTTTATAACTTGTTAAAATAAATAGTTTTTGGATGCCAGTGTCCACATTTTAGTCTAGTCACCCAAAAGAGCAAACGTCAAATAAAATAGGCAAACTGTATCAAATGATTCTTAGAGTAATAAACTTTATTTTAATGTAAATTAATCAACATTAAGATAAGAGACTTTAGTTGAAGTCTAAAAAGCCAATCTTTATCATGTTGTTTGGTCTGAAACTTCAGAGTTTTTTTTTCTTCTGTAATTGACTAATTATCTGATCTCGATGGTACCGATGAAATTATACGGACAAAGATTTAACCGAATTTTTATTTAAAATCAATTGGCTCAGTTAAAGTTCAAACCAAACTGAAATTGAACTAATAAACTGTAGCCCAAGTCTCAGACCAGAAACCGTAATGAACAAGACACACGAAAACGAAAAAAGGAGAAAGAAGACCAAAGAGTGTAATAGCTTAAGTAACATTGAGTTTAGTTCTCTTATTGATTCAGATGCTTATTGATGAAGAGAAAAGATTTGTTTTAGACATTAGGAGGTGGCCAAATCTTCCCAAAGAGCTCTTCAACGTTTTTCGCTTGTTTCGCATAACCTTCGACTCCAGCTGATAAAAGCTCCACTGATGCAGGACCCATAGCTGACGCTAAGCTTAGCTGGTCCCATTTGACCAGCTAATCCAGAATCAAACAAAACATGTTAGACACTGGTTTAGCTAAACCAGAAGTGTTGGTTAGGTTCAGAACTAACCTCTTTGTTGGTGAAGTTGTAGTGTGTGGCGGTTTCAGGAGAAAGTTTCCGAACGAATGAGTATTTTTCATCGTCGGGAATGGCGGGTGAGTCTTTGAGAGATTGCAGTACCTTTAATGGTGCAATGACATAATCAACCCTGAGATTGAGGATAACATTGAGAGTTAGAATGGAATCAGAATCCGTTTGATGGTCCAAGCTGTGACTTTTTCTGTTTGAGTTTACCCGAGAAGACTGAACAAGTCTTGTTTGTTTCGGACAGCAGCAGCCATTAGCTTGGACTTGTAACCATACTTGTGAATGTAGTTATATGATCTTCTGACCAAGGCCAAACCAGGGTCTTCTCCGGATTTAATAGCATCTTCAATCTCATTATCCCCTGAATGGTTACGCGCCCAATCCTGAAGAATTTAAGATATTAACTTTACATACATTGAAATTACTCAGCATTTGTTAAGAAAAAAAAAAGTTACCCTGAGGCGACCGACGAAAATCTGAATGACAGATGCACCGGCTTGGGCGGCTGCTGCAGCTTGAGCAAAGCTGATGTGAACGCAATAAGAGATTATGAAGAAGAAGAAGAATCAGATGCAAAATTCTAAAGATAGAAATATATGTTCAATGGTACCTATAAACAAAGGTCAAGTGTGTTTGGATTCCCTCGGATTCCAGCAATCTTGCAGCTTCAATACCCTATCAGAACGATAAGAACAGTACTAATCATCGAGAGATCAGTTAAAATTTTTTTGTTAAATATTTGTTGACAAAATCTTACTTGCCAGGTTGCAGGGATTTTGAATAGTAGCCGGTCATGCGGTACATCGATTTCATTGTATAGTCTTAACAGATCATGAACCTACAAACATCAACAAGATCGTAACAACACATCACATGTCAGAGATACACAAAATTCTGAATATATAATCTCATATCTGACATAGAAACCACCTTACGGATAATGCCGTTTGTGTCATAAGCAAGACGTGCATCCACTTCAGTTGAAACTCGACCTGGAACGAGCTTGACAAGATCGCCACCTACGTTTACCATAGCCTGTACTTTTCTCATCAGTAATTAGGCAACAAAGATTTGAACATTGAAAAGACCTGGGAAGAGAAAAGCATATAAGTGATCAACCTTATTGAAAAAGCAAGAGAGTCGGGACTCAGTGGTTTCAAGCCCCGCACAAGAAAAATCCGCCAAAGCCATGTCCACAGCATTCTAATCATGATGTAAGAGAGTCAATCATGCAAGGTCAAAACATGATGCGATATATCTTCGTCTAAATATTAAAATGCCTAGAAGCTTACTCGGAAAATCGTATCGGGTAGACCACAGATGCCAAGGAGGAGAGCAGAGCTAACAGTAGCGGCAGTTGGCGGGAACCTGCAGTTCAGTTATACACAACAAAAGAATCAATCAAGACACAAAATGTTATCTTATCGCCAAGACCAAAGAAGGAAATTTCACAATAACTAAAAGCTTAGAAGCATCTTAATCTGAGGCCAAAGAACCTGGTGTTCCAAAACCTTAAGCTAGAGTCATGAAGTAGAGATATATCATACCTCTCAAAGTCATCGAAAACAACCGTATCAGGAACAATCTCACTAAAAGCTGATACAGCATCTAGCTCATTCTTCTCACCTGGAAACACACAATATTATCAAAAAAATTCAATCATGATCCAAACGCATTCCAGAAAGTATAAAAGTTCAGAACTTTAAGAAACCAATATCACTCAAGAACAAAGTTATACAACAGACACAATTTTGTCTTTTAAACATTTAAAAGTTCAACTCCAACATAAATCAATACTATTCAGCTATGTATCATCAAATTTAGAACGAAATGGGATTCAAATCTCCCAAAACTAAGAAAAAATAGCAACTTTGTCTACCATAGTTTCCTAACAAGTGATTTTAGAGATTACAAGTCAAACCCAAATCATGGATTGTTATGTTTACATAAATCAAATTAATAACAACTGACAACAAACGATCATCAAAAAAGGATGTAACAATACCAGCTTCGAGAGACGAAGACGATGGAGTGGAGGAGGAGGAGGAACTAGAGGAAGCATGAATCCGAGGACTCGATCGCCGGAGAGTGAAGTTAACGGCGGGAAGAGGAGCGACGGAGAATCCGGCAGCAACCGTCGTCCATCTTCCCTTCTGCATAGTTCAAAGATACCATCAATAAGAAATACATAGATAGTTAGATTCAATGTACAAATACATACATGCGATTTGAAGAATGAAAGAGAAGAGAAAGAGTACTTGGATCGAAGCAGAGAGACTCGGAGAAGGCGGAGATTGCAAAGAGAGTGGCATTTTTTTTTTGTTTTTTCCTTCGCTTCAGTTTGATCTGAGAGAGTGAACAAATCCAGCCGTTGATATCTTCCGATTAAAGTGGGACCCGCCATTTTTTTTTTCCTTTTGGTAATTTATCCGTCACAAGATAAGACCGTTAATATTATTTTATGATGGTTACGGACTTTCATTGAACTTAAAAAGCAGCAGAACTCAAGTTAAGGAACAAAGGTCTGTGTAATGTTTTATGAAGCTGAAAGAAACAAACCACTACGATAAAGAAGATGACAATGACTGAAGAAAAACAGAGGTAGAGAAAAACAGAGAAGGCTGATGCAATTTTCAGAAGAAAGATAAAAACAGAACAATGTTTTGGGTCATGAAGGCTACTTAAATCAGCCTACATGAAGGTAAGAAACGTTGTCGCGTGGCTTCGTCCTCCCATTCAATCCCTTTTATCCATTCTTCCTCTCTGTATTTTATGACAAATTCTTCAACTTTGAAGACACTTTTAGAATCCAATGGAAGCTTTCTCAGCTTCGGACAATTGTCGTATATGAGGAGATGGCTTAGACGTTGAAAAGGCAGAGCTTTCCAGTATATGCTCTTCAGCTCTGGCAACTCAGACAATGTAAAGAATTCTAGTTTCTCGAAAGGAAGAAGCTTACATGTCTCCTTGTCTAAAACACTCGCAGCTTTCTCTTTACTTATTATAGCCTCTAGTTGCTTTAGCCTCGAAAGTCTAAGTTGAGTAAGGTTTGGAGCAAACAGCAGCCACGTCAAGTCCTTTAAACCGTCACACCTTTCTATTTTCACATAAGAGATGTTTGAGAAGCATGGACTTGTCAGCCTTTTGTTCCATGGTGTCTTCTCTATCTTTATCTCCAAAATTTCACAATTCCATATCGAAACTTTACATAAATTATCCAGAGCTGGCAAAACTAATACTCTTACAGATTCTTCCGGACGCTCCTCAATAGAAACTTGTTGAATGCATCTCCCCACTCTGGGATCATATAACAATAGCTTCCCAACCAAACTTGACGATGTATTTATGCTTATGAACTCTAAATGTTCTAAGAGTTGCAACTCCTTCAATAGGCTCATATCTAGCAGCAGTTTGGAATGTCGAAGTTTCAATGTCCTCAAACTCGACAAATTTGATATCCCCTGTAAACTCTCAAGCTTGTGTGTGGACTCCAAATTCAGATGTGTTAGCATTTTCAACTCTTGTAAACCAACTGGTAGTTGCTCTATCTTTGTCCATGACAAGTCAAGATATCTAAGAGAAACCAACCCTGATATTTGCTCTGGCAATCCACATAGCCGTTTATTCCGTGATAACTCCAGAAGGCGTAGCTTAGGCATAGACCGAAAGAATTCACCTGAGATTGTTACTAAGTATTTATTTTTCTGAAGGAAGAGAGTTGTGAGGTCAGGACAGTCGAGGCTCTCGGATATCATTTCAATCTCATTTTCCATCAATGACATTCTTCTCACGTTCTTCCAGTTCTTCACTTTCGGTATTTCACGTAACCCAATTCTAGTTTGTACAATACATTTCTCTTTATGCTTTCCGAGATCCGAGGCTATCCATATGGCCATCTCCCGTACCACATCATGCATTTTCAATTTTGATTTATTCTTTTCTTCCTCCAACAAACATGCACGGAATAGGGTGCCGAGTATCTCATAGCCTTGGTTTAATGCCCTCTCTCTACCTTCATTTTCATCTATAAACCCTTCACCTATCCAGTACTCTATCAATCTCTCTTTTCTGAAAACATAATCTTCGGTAAATAGAGAGCAATAGAGGAAACATGATTTCACCTGCTCACCATTTAAACTATCATAGCTATACTTCAAAATTGGAAGAATCTCATCTTCCACGCCAGAGAAATATGTGGTAGATGAAGTCAAAACATCAATTGCCCTATGCCACTCTTGTACTGTGCTTTTGCTCGCCATAGTTTCGCCGATGACATTGAGTGCCAATGGTAAGCCACAACATTTTCCAGCGACTTTCCTCGCGAGTTTGGGAATGTCTGGGTGGCTTCCCAGTGTGTTTTCCCCGACTTTCTTTCTGAACAGATCCCAGGCTTTGTCCGTGTCCAGACAAGTGACTTGGATTGGGTCGTCAACCGCCATGCGCCCACACACATCTCGAGAGCGAGTGGTAAATGCTACTTTGCATCCGTTTTCTGTGTTCGGATACGGTACTCCTACCGTATTTAAATCCACTTTCTCCCATATATCATCCAACAACAACACAAACTTCTTCCTCCTAAGAACGTTGTAGATGTCACGGGCTCTTCGGTTTTCAGTTTTCTCATCCCATTGCTTCCCCACAAGGCCTAGCTTTCCCCCGATGTCTTCTTGAATCTTATGGACTGTTGCATTTTTAGACACCACAACCCATATCACGACATCAAATCCGCCACATACTTCAGAAAATTTATTGTTGATCTGCGTGAGAAGGGTGGTTTTGCCCACTCCACCCATACCATACAAACCCATAATCCCAACTCTATCTTCCATGAGACGGTTCCATACCTTTTCGAGCATTGATTCCTGACCAATAATTGTGGGTTGAATAGGCAACTCTTCAACCTCAGCTCTTGGAACTTCCTCAGTCACCGCATCAAACTCTCCTTGAGAACTGAGACTTTCAACTTCCCACAACATCAGGATAACCCTTTTCCCATAACGATAGCTCAATTTCAAATCTTTGGAGCAAACACCACAAAGACACAACCTTTGAAGCTCAATCTTACTAGTAGTAAGGAGATCATTGAACTGGTTTTCGATGGTTAGGACACTCGTAAGCCATACCTGGATTTGAGACAGCCTTCGACGACCCCCTGTGAATTCTTCTCTGTCTACCCGTCTTTGCACATCATCTCGTTTAGCTTTCAGCACTCCCATAGCTTTCTCTAGAGCTGCTAGATTCTGGGAAAGGTTGTGAATATAACTGAAGTTGACACATAACCATTGAGAGAACTGATTCACCACTTGATCACATGACATCGAGACAGAGCAACAGCCTCCCATCTCTGCACAGTAGAGAGAGAGAGAGAGAGAGACAACACTTCGGAAAAATGAGGAAACGATAAGATAGCTTGGGAAAGGAAAAGTCAATGTCACTGTATGCATAGTAAAAAAGTGAAGTTTGATAGAGTCCATATATGTCAATATATTGACTAATCTACAGAGAAACTTTACCTCCGGGTAAGTAGATTGCGAAAGGCGAAGCACACCTCTTGACTCCATCGATGGAGAGGAAAAAATCCAGCCTTGGAAACGAAAGATGCATTCGCCATATATGAGAACAGGTGACCTAACAAGAACGAATTGTTAAATGGGTTCGCTGGGAAATCAATTACTTGTAAGAAGCTTGAATTTTATGAATTTAATTCAAAAGAATATTGCTCTCTCTCGAGTAAAGGACTTAAATTCATGAGAAACATTTACACTTTCCTACAAGAAAATGAATCACTTGGAAAAATCATAGAGACAATTAATCAGGCAAGTGGTGTGCACTCAGCTATATTGACTCACACTCAGCGCCAACTCGAACTCAATCTCCTGAGCAGACAGATCCATTAAGAGCTGTCAATTGGGCTTGTCCGCGACCAATTGGGCCTGACCGAGTGGACAATTTTTTTTATGGACTATATATGGTCTAGTCCATATGGTCTGCGGACAAATATAGTGCTTAAGAATTTTGCCTACGTGTCAAACTCTCATCGTGCGCATTCTCCTTTATATAATAAGATTTTGTAATATAAAAATACAGAAATCTCACCTATTTTAGTAGAACGGTTTTTGTTCTTAATTAGTCCATAATCTTTGTTTAGAATATATTTTTTATTTTATTTTAATTATTTTTGTTAATATTGGAAATATTACATAGTTTAGTAGAATGATTTTTGTTTTTTTTTTTTCTTAATTAGTCAATAATCCTTGTTTAGAATATATTTCTTATTTTTAAAAAATATTTTTGTTAATATTGGCACATCTAAATTAACAATTACACATATCACGATCTAGTGCTTAAGAATTTTGCATACGTGTCAAACTCTCATCGCGCGCATCCTCCTTTATATAATAAGATAACATGGAAAAGGAAAAATGACACATTAGTATGAAAAAAAACATAACACCATGAGACTTGAAACATATTACTCATTCTGTTATTTAATATAGGATGTTTAAAATTTTTGCACTCTCTTTAAAAAATTATTTAATTCTTCTTGTTTTTTGAAGTAAAACATCACTTTTTATTTACCCAAAATATTTCAATCAATAGTAAATCAATCTGCCGAATTTAAAAAGTCAAAAACACTAAAATATCAATTAATATTGCATTAAAAAGTGGAAACATCTTATATTAACAAAAAATAACTTTAAAACTTCATATATTAAAAAAACAGAGGGAGTATATCCTATCCGATGGTTTTGGACAGATGATAATAATACCATAGAGAAAAATGACAGTAGTAATTGTTAGAATATGGGCTTCCAACTCAAAACCAATTGGCAATGAGTGGATTGGCCCATATCCCTTATATATTGTTTAGGATCTCTTCCAACTTCTGATGTGGGACTTTAGTCCATAATACGCCCCCTCGAGATGATGGCTCTTTGGCCGTTAATCTCGGAATATTGGGCATTGAGCGGCGGAACCAAATTTTAGGTCGGGCCAAGTATCGATGGACCAATTTTTGGGTCAGATCGATTTGTGGATCGGGTTGGACAGTTTGGATCGTGGGCTCTGATACCATGTTAGAATATGGGCTTAAGATTCCTTCCAATTTCCGATGTGGGACTTTAGTCCATAATAGTAATTACTGAGAAATATGCTGTCATAAGGGCACGAAGTAAAGAAGAAACAAAGAAGCAAACATGATGCAACGTATAATTAGATTAACTATCGAATATTTGTATTTTATGTTAATGTTTATCAATTAGGGTTTTTAGATCTTTTAATGTTTTTGAACTTTTTTTATAAGCATTGAGAAGAGTATTTTCAAACCTAGTTGTCCGGTATTCCTCGAATCAACAGACTACTAATCTACCCATCAACAAATCCCTCGCAAATCCAGTATTCAATCAATACTTCTTTGCGGATTTTGTGATTTACGGGAAACAAAACGCAATATTGGAAGCACGACTTAACATGCTCCTGTTTCAAACTGTCGTAGCTATACTTGAGAACAGGGAGAATATACTCTTCCATTCCTGAAAACTCCCTAGCATATCAAGTCAAAACGTCAATCCGCAACATTTTTCAGCAACTGTTCTTGCTAGTCTTGGAATGTCTGGATGACTTGTTAACGTTTTCGGTCCGACTTTTTCTTGGAACAGATCCCATGCATCATTCTCCGCCAGACACTGGACTTCCAGTGGATCGTCAACCCCCATGTGGCCACATACTTCCCTAGATCCAGTATCTGCTAAATCCAATTTCTTCCAAATGTCGTCCAACAACAAGACGTATCTCCTTTTCCTTAAAAAAGTGTGTATATCAGCGGCTTTCTGATTCTTCGTTTTACGTTTACCAAGTTTTGCAGCAATGTCTTCTTGCATCTTCTCCATCTGTAAATCTCTAGACACGTCAACCCATATCACAAAGTCAAATTCCAGCCTTTCGTCGCAGAACTTATTGTTGATTTGTGCGAGAAGAGCTGTCTTTCCTACTCGATGTGATAAAATTCCCCATCGTTCCCAAACAAACAAGAGAGATTTACAATACAGATAAGGAAGTCTACTCTCTCTTTTTGGTTTTTGAAGTTTGCTCAACTTCATCGTTATTGTTATTTAGGATACAAGATGGTTTAGAAGACAAGAATTAAAATTCCCCACTTTGTGTTTAAATCAGCCATAATCAACAAGCCTCTTTGTTTTACTAATAAAGATCTCAAGTAACATATTGAAAAAAAAAAAAATGAAAAAGAAGACCGAGTATAATATCCAATTTCAAGAACAAAATTTACTTAACGAGTAAGGGCATTACATTTCGCCATAAAAATTCTTAGAAATTCACCAATATATGTCATATAAAGAAAATAAAAATTTCACTAATATTATAGTCAGAGAAGAGAACCACTTCTCTGTTTCACAAGAAAATACTATGTTTTCTGTTTTTCCTTTACGACTCTCCTCACACCGATTACAATCTTATCTCTTGGTTATTGACTTATATGCAGATTAGGGATGTAAATTTACTAGTAATTAACTAACTATTACTCTTCACTAAGTTAGGTTTCGTTTGAGTGAACTCATCATCATGTCTTACTCTGTTTCGTTGTGTTTTTCTCTGTTAACATCATGTTTTTTGCTATGGATTTCTTCGTGTCTCTTTGCCAAAACTCTGCAAATTTCTTCCGTTATTATTTCACTGTTTCTTATTTCAACTTGTTCAATATTTGGACTTAATTTCTTTTCTCTGCAAGAGCCACATTTCTCTCTGGTTTCTATGAATTTTAGTTCTTCGTAGTCCCCAACGCCATCTTGCATTCATCAGGTACGCTTTCTTATCTCGTAACAGGATGGTTTTAATTGCGTTTATGCGTTAATCTCATTATTTTATTGAGAGTAAGTATTTTGTATTTCTTCGGGTTTGGTTTGGTTTGGTTAGTTCAGTTTTACTAAACTCTGATCAAAACCATTTCAGTTCGGTTCGATTGAAATGTACACTATTTAAGTTCCATAAAAAGAATCAAAGGACTTATCCATTTTTTCTCGAAGTAGTATATGAGGAGTTCTTCAATCTGACACATCTAATTAGGATGGGAGATTTCTCAGCTTTGGAAACTCTGTTACATTGATTAAATTAGATAACAGATACAATCCATGCTTTTTTTTTTTTTTTCTTTCATTTTTATTTTTAAATATATATTTTATTCATAATACGGTTACACACAATGACCAAAGTCATGTAGTTTTTAGAAGTGGAGTACATCTAGTGTAAAGATAAAATCATTTCAAATGTAAAGATACAATCCATGCTTGTTGACAAAAAAAGAAAAAAAAACAATCCATGCAAATGAGATAGCAAACTTGCAGACCTTCTTGGCTCATGGGTCAAACTTGCAGAAAACGTATGAAATGTTGTTTCGTGGCTTTGTCTTCCCATTCAATCCTTTCCATCCATTCTTTCTCTTCGAACTTTATGATGAGTTCTTTACTTGCAACGCCACTTTTAGAATCCAGCGGAATCTTTCTTAGCTCTGGACAATCATTTACATTGATTTCCCTTAAACATGGAAAAGGCAGAGGTCTTCTGTAGATGCTCCTCAACTTCGGTAAATGAGACAAGTGAAGGTATTCTAGTTTTTGAAAAGGAATGATGATACATTCTTCCTCCACCTCCGTGACACAAGACACGATTTTCTCTTCGTTTATTATATCTTCTACTTGATGTGAGTTATCAACTTCAAGATATGTAAGGTTTGGAGCAAAAAGTAGCCACGTCAAATCCTTTAGACCATCACACCATTTCATAATGACTTTGCCGAGGTTTGAGAAGTATGGAGTTGAGGGACCTATGTTCCTTGATGAACTTAGCCTCTCTATCTCTATCTCCTTCATTCTGCAACCCCATATAACGAATTGTCGAAGATTATCCATAGTTGGTAGATTCATGACGAATGATTCTTCTCCAAGCTCTACAATACAAGCCATTTGAATACATCTCACCAATCTAGGAGCATTTCTTAGTTGCTCCACAACCAAACTTGATCTGATATCTACGGTTAGAACTTCTAAATGTTCTAAGAGCTCCAACTCCTCCATTAAGCTGATATCCAGCGACACTCCAGAATATCCTAGTGCCAGTGTCCTCAAACTCAACAAATTTGATATCCCGGAGATACTCTCAAGTCTCCTCATCCATTCCAAGTTCAATCTGATGATAGTTGTCAACTCATATAAAGCAACGGGAAGACGCTTTATGTTTGTAAATGACAAGTTAAGATATCGCAAGGAGACCAACTCTGATATTTGCTCTGGAAGTTTAGAGAGGCTTGAATTCCTTGATAGATCAAGAACTACCAGCCTAGGCATAGACCGGAAGAAGGCACTAGATATCTTTACCAGTCCGGATCTCTGGAAGAACAAAGTTCTAAGTTCTGGACAGTCGGGGCTACCGGATATGTCTTCAATCTCATTATTCATCAAAGAGATCCTTTTTACAGTTCTCCAATCCTTGACCCTAGGAACTTCGCGTAAACCAACACCAGCTTGCACAATGAATGTTTCTTTATGCTTTCCAAGATCAGATGCTATCCATAATGCCATCTCGCGAATCACATCATGCATTTTCACAAATGACATATTGCTTCCTTCCTCCAACAACAAACATGCACGAACAAGGGTGCCGATTATCTCATAACCTTGGTTTAATGCTCTCTCTCTACCTTCCTTCTCATCTATGAATCCTTCACCTATCCAGTACTCTATCAAACCGCCTTTATAAATATAACAATCTTCAGGAAGTAGAGAGCAATAGAGGAAACATGATTTCACCTGCTCACCATCCAAATTGTCATAGCTGTACTTCAAAATTGGAAGAATCTTTTCTTCCATGGCACTAAAGTTTGCAGCGTATGTTGCTAAGATATCAACCGCATGATTCCATTCTTGTGTCGTTCTCTTGCCTGCCATAGTTTCTCCAATGACGTTTAGCGCTAGTGGCAAGCCGCGACATTTTTCAGCAACTTTTCTTGCGATCTTTAAAATGTCCGGGTGGCTTCCTAACGTTATTTGTCCAACTATTTTCTGGAACAAATCCCATGCATCATTTGTCGTCAAACATTGGACTTCTATCGGATCATGAACTCCCATGCTCGCACATACGCTTTGAGATCGAGTGGTAAACACTACTTTGCATTTGTTTTCTCTTGTTGGATATGGGATTCCAATCTCGGTTAATTCCACTTTCCTCCATATGTCATCCAAAAGCAACACAAATCTCTTTCTCTTTAGGAAATTGAGTATGTCAACTGCCTTTTGGTTCTCTCTTTTCCGGTTCCATTCCTCACCTTTAAATCCTATCTTCTCTCCAATCTCTTCTTGTATCTTGTAAATTTGTGGATCACTAGACACCACAACCCAAATTATAATGTCAAACCCATAATTTGAGTCACAGAACCTATTGTTGATCTTCGTGAGAAGGGTGGTCTTTCCTACTCCTCCCATGCCATACAAACCCATCATACTGACTTCATCATCCATAAGATGTATCCATGCCCTTCCGAACATTGTTTCATGCCCAACAATCATCGGTTGAATAGGCCTCTCCTCCACAACAACTTGCTTAATTGGCTGAGCCACCACGTCAAAAACTCCTTTAGATTTGAGTTCTTCAACTACTTTCAACATCAAGAAAACCTTTCTCCCGTATCTATAGCTCAATCTTAAGTTTTTTGAACAAACACCACAAAAACACAACCTTTCAAGTTCAACAATTCTCGCACTATTTAAGTCGTTGAAATGGTTTTCGATGGTTACGACTCTCGTGAGCCATACCGTGATTTGATGAAGCCTTAGTAGGCCTCCGCCCTCCGCCATCTGCACCCTTTGTAGCAGATCATCTCTCATAGCCTTGAGGTCTTCCATGGATTTCTCCAAAGTCGCCAGATTCTTCTCGAGGTTTTGAATATAATTGCCGTTCCCGCAAAAGCAGCTACCAACGCGGTTCAACACTTGATCGCATGATATTTGGACAGCCAAACAACCACCCATACTTGACACACAAAGAGATTAACAGCACACAACCAAGGAACCTTAATCAAGATTTTGCTAATTTGGAAATAAAATGTTGAAACATTTTTTTTTTATTACAAATAGTATTACATTCCTCAACTTGAAATTCTTGATAATTTCCTGAATGAGTCTTGGCCGTCTCTGTATTTAATTCTGTCGTAATCGAGATCACTGTTGTATGGTGTTTTAATATGGTATTTTCCAAGAATAACAAAGATTATGCTAGTTGTAGGCATAAATATAATATGCTGTTCGTCCAAAATAAATTAGATAGAAGGGATCAAACTCAAAATAGAGACATCAAAAGTTAACAACTACTGTAAAATATTCTCTAAACCATATATAACAGAGATCAACTTATGGACTTTTATTTGTCCAAAAATAAACTTATGGACTTTTAAAATTCAATTGAAGGGATCAAACTCAACCTAGACATAACAAAAGAAATAAGAAGATGCAAATTATAATTAGCACTAGTGGTTCACATGATTAATATGGCTCAGTCATTTTTTGTTCTTTTGAAACAATCAGATATAATTTCTATTCATAAATTTGCACCAGTTGTCAAGTTATAATGGAACTTTTTTGTTGCACCAACCAATTATCATTAAGTTAAACTGACTATAAATCAAGATAATGTTGACTTTTAAGTTTTTATGCAAAAACAAAGTTAAGTTGTTTGGCTTTGTACATGACGTGGATGCAGAATTTCATTAAAGAACACAAATACCAAATCAAAGTCGAACCTATATATAATCATTCAGATTTAAGATTATAAAAGCCTTCTTCTTTTTGTTTGTTCACGATGGAAAAAATCTATATATAATATATAATAAGCCTCATATTTGACTAGAATACATTGAATTTGATCGCCCTAAAATAATCCTTTCGGGCACGAAAAACGAAGTAGCCGCTTCTGAAGACCTCCGCCATGGATCTCCGTCGATTCTCCTCCTCTGTTGCCAGCCGTTAACTCTGGAGTGAAACTTATCCCATCTGAAGTTTCGGCTAGACCTCTTTACGCCGGCTACAGTTCCTTTGCCGCTTTACCATGTCATCGGTGACCCAAGCGCGTCTCTCCATGATCTATGTTCGTTCGGTACCACCGGATCTGCTGTGCTTGGTCTTGCCGTGGTCGGATCTGTCACCTCTGGTGATGTCTCAAGCAAACCCTCCGGAGCCTCCAGACCCGCCGGACAGCTGCAATCCTCTGTGGACACGTCAGGTTCCGACTACGACCTCCATCGAAGTCTCAACGACCCCTTGGCCATCTGCAACTATAGATTCGTCGGATCTACCCCTTGCATCCCCGGAGACCTTGCTCATCGTAGCTCTACTTTCTAACTCCCCTTTTGCGAGTCTTTCCCTTGTCGATCCTATCACATGTTTCAGCTCTTCTCACGACTCACTATGCATCAACTATCATTCACTATTCGCTTCCATGCGATTCCTTACTGCCAAGTGCAACCTTTTGCAATGCTTGCAACCCCTGCCCC
This sequence comes from Arabis hirsuta, assembly GCA_964056655.1. NCBI lineage: Eukaryota > Viridiplantae > Streptophyta > Magnoliopsida > Brassicales > Brassicaceae > Arabis > Arabis hirsuta. Next base: position 6,108,507 of record OZ053307.1, on the reverse strand, counting down.
GCTTTAGTCTTTTTCCAGGATCTAACCGCAAGCATCGTTCAACCAGGTTCAATTATTGCTTCTCGTGCTCTTTAACTCACGCTTGTAGCCGATTCTATAGTGCTGATAATGAGAAGTTTTTAGACAGCCCCTATAGTTGGATTTGTGAACCATTGTTCAAATTCTCTTTTGTGAACCCTCGAGGTTTAACCATCGGAATCATTCATCCTTTCATTGGTAGTGTTATAGACATGGTTCAACTTTGTTTCCCGACTAACACAGATTTGCTAGCAAGTTTTTGTCTTGTAGTTGTAGGGACTGAACCTATGCTAAATGATTCCCTGGATTGTTGTTTCTGTTATTGGCTGTGACTTTCGCTTCTCATAGTTTGTGGGATTCGATTTTACCTCGTATTGAGGGTTTTACTAGCATGTGTCTAGTTTTGCTGATTGATATATCACTCGCCTTAGTGCGATCCATTACTGCGATATGCAGGTTTTGTTGTCTGATTTTCGGGAACCTTCTTTATATGGACTTCTATTGTCATGCTTGCTCTGTTACGGAGCATTCTTTTCTCCTAATATTTCCATTTCTGGTGAGTGATTTTATGGTAGGTATCTTTGTGTCGAAGTTCATAATTGCTTCGATTATCACCTGGTTTAACGGCTCAACAAATCAGTCTTCCTCTGCATTTGTAGCCTACACTTCGATTGTTTATGCTGCCTTTGTTGCAATTTCAATCTCGGACAATAGATCATCTAGTGTGGTCTTTGATTCCCGGAGCGTCGTCTTACCGTCTAGCAACAATGGTGTCGAGTTCTTCTACGGCTTTAGTTGTTCAAACGTCTAACTTGTTTCTATCTATGTTCTCAATGCTTTATATTTAGTTTTTGTTGCATTGTTCTTATTAGGTTCGTAGACATTTTCTCCAATAATGAATAATGGAGAATAACTAATCTATGAAAAATCTTACGTGACCAAACAAAAATTGTCAGCACTCTCCCTTTATATGACACATGTCCCACTTATACCAAAACGCATCGTTTTTTCCATTCTTTTCCCTCGACTCTTCTTCTTCTTCAGAAAACTTCACGCTACTCTTCTTTTTCTTCTTTCTCACTCCCAAAAACCAGACCATGACAGCTTCAGTTTCTGAAAGAAAAAAATGGGTTTCGACAGCTGACGATCCTCCTCTCTTCTTATTTTTCCTCACACCCAAAACCCTAATATTCTCCACAACCAGGACGGCTTCAGTTTCGGCAAAAAATTCCTGGGTTTCGACGGGTGAAGAATGATTTCGTCGATGATACACATAGTACCGGGGTATGGGTTCGATTAGGATTAAGAAGGAGAAGATGACAAAGACGGTCACGAGTACGAAGCTACACTCATAGAAGCTTCGATCTGGGCAGGTTGAAGATTTTTACTCAGCTTTTTAATCGTTCAGCCTCACGTATTGCTATTGAGATGTGTTGTAGAAATATATTAATGTGTATGTTGCTGCTTTTGATGTTTTGGTGAATTCAACAAAAATTCCTACTTTTTGTGCTTTGGTCTTATGTTCATCATTATCTCTCTGTTTGTTTAGTTTCTCCAATTTATTTGTCTCGGATCTGTTCCCTTCCAATCTGATGTTCCACGCCTGAAAGAGAAAGGTGTTTGTGGAGTGATCACTTTGACTGAGCCATATGAAACTTTGGTTCCATCATCTCTTTACAAAGTATGTTATTTACTCCATCTTGTGGCGAAATGCAATAGTTCCCTTTCGTTTGGTTTCTTCTTATATATACTGACCTCATTTTATTTTTCCTATTGAAGTCTTACTGCATTCACCACCTGGTAATTGCAACGACAGATTATTATTGCTTTGCATATTCCATGGAAGTCATATGCCAAGTTGTGGATTTTTATCCATCGTAAGTGTACCTTTTCTCTTAAATTTTTGTTGTCATTGCTTAAGAATCTTTGGAAACTGTATTCTTTTGATCTTGAATTCTATTAACTGTATTTTTGGTCTCCCACCAACTCTTAAGTTCACCGAACCATACTATTTAACCGGAAGAGGAGCGTCTATAGAATACTGTAAGCTCTCTACTTATATTTCAATACTTGGACTGGACAATGCAGACTACAGTACCAATTGAAGAATATAGAAAATAGCTCAGGTTTGGATATTCCATGATACATTTACTCTTATATTTATTCATGATACAAAGACTGCCGTTTCTACTTATTCAAGTATGTGGATTGTGAGGCTCGATTAAAAGTTTTTAAATTATACATTTTAGCAATTTGAAGCCTTGCAAGGATAAAATGTTGAGTAGCAGTGGCGGATGAGGTGAAGGGGAAAGAGTGTATAGAGTTTTTCATTTTGGTTTGGGAAGTCACTGGTAAATTAGCAAGTTGAAACTTAATTGAAAGATTGCTCTAAAGTATAGAAGAGTATGGCCTTGCGCGTTTTCATGGGACTCAAGCTTGGTTCAAACAAAAAGAACACATGTGATCATTCGGCACTAAGTCAACCTTTTACATATAATTTTTATTGCTTTGTTTTTCCTATGTTGTCTTCTCGGCAGTGTATGTGAATATGCAATTACATTACAAAAAAATGTTACAGTAAGCTTGATAGAAGAATGGAGCAAAGAAAAAGGTATATATTGGATAGAGAATAAGCTCTGGAAGTAGACATATCTAAGTGTATCTTTCATGCTTTTTCTGCTCTCTATTTTACTTAACACATGAACTTAAGTTTGTATCACTTTGGTATATAGTGATTTATATATCTTAATCTGTCATCCAAATATATAAAAGTGTTTAGTGTTTTATAATGTTGATCAATATTCATTATCTAGAAATAAAATGCAAACTATAAAATAATGGATTCAAGTCTTTTCATTGTTGTTCATGAAACAAGATGAGCCTCTCTATTGGTTGGAGTTCAAGTAAATGTACTATGATCTCTACTACGTCATTTTCCATTAATTTGATAACCATGAGAATTATGTCTGTCTTATGCATATAGGATGGATGGGTTTGTTAAACTGAACGTTTGAAGATGACTTTGAAGATAGCTTCAAAAATGTATTAGATTCAAAATGTATCGATAATTTAGCACACGTTGTTCTATTGAAGATCATCTACCATTAAGTCTATAACCTCAAAATGTTGTATTAATTCAAAAATGTCAAACTCTGATTTCACTACCTTTATTTCACCTTACCATTTAAACAAATTTCAAATATTACATAATAATTTTGTAAAACGTTGCTTTCAAAAGATGCAAAGTAAATTTAAACATTACAAAAAATTTAAAATAAATCAAACAATGTAAAAATTTAAAATAAAATTTATAAAACGAAAGTTGGAAAGTGTTTTTTGAGAATTAGATTCAAAAGAAGAAGACAAACATGACGCATCAATTTCGTTTATGTTGCTCTGTACAAGAAGGAGCATAGAAAAAAGAGGAGAGATACACAAGCAATATGGATGCGGAGTTGTTCCTATCAATTACGTTGGTTAAAAATATATATATCAATGTGGTTCTAGATATGTTCAATGTTTTTTTCAATAGAAAGCCCTTTCTTAAAAATAAAAAAATAAAAGATTTATGTTCAATTGATTTCTGTAGGCATGAATTATCAGAGTAGGGCTGTTAATTCCTTTATTTACTAGTAAATATGTAAGCAATTATTTTTCTTCACTGTGTTTAGTACTTTAGTTACGTTTCAAATATCCTCCTCATTATTCTTTCTCTGTTTCACTCTGTTTTTAATAATAATCTTGCTCTGTTTTTATCTGTTCTCATCATATCTCTCCATTGCAGTTTTTTCCTGTCTCTTTGCCACGACTCTGCAAATTTTTATGTTATTATTTCACCTTTACTGATTTAAACTTATGCAATCTTTGAAGTTCGAATTCAATCTCATTACTCTGCAAGAGACAATTTCTCTCTGGTTTCTTTAAATTTCAGTTCTTCTTTGTTCCCAAACGCCATCTGGCATTTGTTAAAAGAAAAGTACAAATAAATGCATGGCATATATTACAATCAAATACTCCAAATCACAACCACACACACACAAGGAATTACAGAATAAAGAGAATTCTGATGCAAACCAAAGTAAATAGAAGGATAAGTCTGACCCTTTTGCTTAACTCTAATACAGTCCAATAAAAACGAGAGAGGAAGCTCAAGGAGGGCAAAAACAGAACAATATAACGACCGTGGAAACAACGTTTTTGGTCTCAATGGTTTTAATCGTTGCAATCTCACAAAGAAACCGACTTGCCTCTACAAGCTGTTAGTCCCTTCGAGGGCCTTGAATGAGCTAGTCCTAGCAAAGGATAAAACAAACTTAGTAAAGAAATGCAAAGATGAAGCATTCTGGTTGCTATGCAAGTTACATAATCACTATAACTGATAGAAACATTTAAAGAAAGGATATTACCTTTTGGCAGCAAGGTCTGAAACGATTTTTAGTAGCTTGGTCGTCCTATCTATTTGATGCCTCATCTTACATCAAATTAAAATGGATGTAATGAAAACAAATTAGCGGAAATTATTGGAACATAAAATTAAAATGGATGTAGTGGGTCCATTTCTTTTTTTTTTTTTTTTTTAACTAGGAGGTTCTAGGTCAGAGCCCAGGTACGAAACCACAATATGTAATATTAGTTCGTCCCAAGTGCAACTCGAACCAACGATCTTTAGATTTTGTCTGAGATCTTTACCGGTTGAAATATTGGTTTTTAGTTAGTGGATCTATTTCTCGCAGCAAATAAGTCAAGTCGTACTCATAAGTGGCAACTGATGTCACGAGTGATGAGTGCGCAATCATGCAATGCAATGGCAAACTCGCTTTTTTCACCCTCGAAGGAGGGCTTTCACAAATGCTCCCAGTACTATTATACATTTCAGAAATCACCCCAAATATTATTTTCTTAGCCCTTGAATACATTCCTATTAGGCTATTATATACTCTACTTTTCTTTACATTTTGGAAACATAGCAGCAACAAGACACACTTACAAAACATACCTACGCACTGTCTTCAAAACATACCTACGCACAGTTATCAATTTTAGGTTTTGAGCATTGGCAAAAGTTCTGGATAGCTTGACATAAATTTGACGAAATCATCGTATGCTTCTACGATGAGGTGATCATCGTCCCAATTATCCCTATACGTAGCGGATTGCGCATAAATTCTCTTGAAACCAATGTAAAACATTTCTTCTCTCCATTTCTCTATCCGGGGATAGTCACATTGATCCGCAAGCCAATTGTCGTACTCAAACTGCAAAAAGAGTTTCAGCAAAAGAATGTTTAGCATCATCCATTTTTATCTAAGATGACATGTAGCGGAAATAGTGGAAAAATAAATTTGTGTACCTGAGAGTCATCAGGCATCAAATGCGTATATCTTTTGGGAATACCCGAGGCTTCTAGCTTATCGTAGAATGCCTCAGTGTCTTCCATCATCTCGTCTTGCGATGGAAGCGAAACTCGGCCAGACAAAACCGCTGCGACCCACTTGCTTTGAAGCTCAAACATCGGAAAGGGAGTGATCTAAGACACCAAGTTAAACCAGCCAATGAGTTCCTATGCAAAAGCAACGAAGATATTCACAAAAGAAAATTAGAAAACATTATTAAGATTATAAACCTGCCATGGTAAGCCAATGAACGAAAGGCCCGGGGCAAGAGCCGGAGGAAATACATGCTTATACAATGGTCCAACACGATTATCATCGACCGTCACTTCGCCTTTAGTGTCAAGAAAGGGGAAGTCATACTTGTATCTGAAGATATGATTGAAAAGGTCAATTGAAATATTTCCAAAACGCATTCATATATTTTTCTTTGTCTATAGTGTATTAGTGTTCCAATGCTCAAGCTCTCTTACATAATATTGAGCCAGTTTGAATCTTACCCGGTACAATGCATAATGGTATCGGCGTAAATCGTCTTCCCATTTTCGAAAACCACAGAACCATCTTCACCGGCTGTTTCAATCTACAATGGACATAGCAAGGAATATTCCTTTAAAGGTCTTATGGACTAATTGAATCAATCAAAGCAATAATTTTTATTTATTGGACGGTTTAGTTAGTACCGTTGGGTGAAGCCATAGATTGTCATAACCGGGAAGCTTCTCATAGGTCTCTGGTGAAGTCGATCTAGACGAGATATGGACTTCTTTTGCGACCTTTGCTATATCTCTGCTTATATCAACTCCACTCGCTGAGCTTCCGATCACTATCACCACCTGCAAACGCAACAAAAAGGAAATGATCCAAGAGTTAATTGAGAAACATTGATTTGAGATCACAACATTGATTATAGTGATGAGATTCTTCTGCAAGTACCTGATCTTTGAATGGATCAGGAACACGGTAATTGTGACTGTGAATTTGCTTGCCTGGCCATGAATCTATGCCTGGAAAAACCAAATTACTTTTTATTGTTTCCATTAAGGAAAAGCTTAAAATCTTGATATTATTATTAGACCATCACCAACAATGATACATTATCATTAAATAAACAAATATTAAAATACACACTTTCTCTTACTTTTACTCAACTTTATACTTTCATATTTTTACTCAATTTTTATTAATTTTATACTCTCTTTAAATATAAAATTATTAAAAACACACTCAAACACACTCTTTTTAATATCAAAAGTATCAATTCATTGATACTCTCTTTCCAAAAATATCTACTATCTCTTCTCTTTACTCAAATTTTATTAATTTTATATTTCAATACACCCCATTATTTAAAAAAAAAATACTCTCTTTCTTCCTTTTACTCAAATTTTAATAATTTTATATTTAATGATATCCACAATGTATCATTGTTAATGATGCTTAGAAGAAAATTAATTCATCCCTCAAGAAAACTCCGTTCGCGATATATTACACATGTGAAAAGTGAAAACTCTGCTTTTTGGTTATCATCAAAGTTTCCCTACAAGGAAAAACTATCATCAAAGTTGAAAGCATCATTTGGACCAAACCGCCTCAAATTCGGTTAAAAAAAAAAGTTATCAAACTAAAATTGTATACGTTCCGGCAATTATATGTTGAAGCTTAATTTGGTCTAACCAATACAAATTGAGTTCAAAAACAAAAATCAATTTGCTGACAGTGACGTAAAGAAAAAACACTATATTTATCACATTTTTTTTTATATCTTTTTTTGTAAGCGAAACCAATTCGTAAGTGGATAAAATTACTCTCAAATTGAACAACGACAAATACTGAATAAACCAAGTCTAGTTTTCTAACTAAAAAAGAAAAGAAAAATTCTCTTGTTTTACCAAAAAAAAAATGATGTAAAAGTAACATAATTTCGACTCCGTACACAAAATATCAAGCAAAAAGTAAAATAAAATAAACCACACTCGAGTAAGGTTTTGCTTATTTACCGGCGATAAGAGCATGACGTGGCTCTGTATAGTGTCCGTTACAAACAACAACTGCGTCGTATATCTCGTTGGCAACACCATCGGAGCTTCTCGACTTAACCCTCCACTTCCCACCATTCTCCTCCTCCTCCGGCACCGCCTCCGCCTTAACAACCTCCGTCTCGAACCTTATCATCTCCTCGATAACAAACTCCTTAGCAAAGTCACGCAAGTAAGCAAGAACCTCGGTGTGACTCGGATGTCTTCTCGGATCCCTCGACCCGTCGTGTGGTCGGATTGCAAAAGGGAAGTCGGTGAAACCCATGCACTCTCGTGGGATGTTGGTGCGTAGGGATTTGTAGAGGCTCGAGTGGACGATGGGTCGGGTCGGGTCGAGGCTAAGCGGGTCTGGTTCGACTTGAGAGGTGTAAGCCCACACGCCACCGATTTGGCTCCCTCGCTCTAAGACGACGACTGAGTGGCCTTCACGACGTAGCTCACGAGCAGCCACGAGACCCGCGGCTCCGGCTCCGATTACCGCCACGTGGCGAGAGGTGGTTGGATCAGGATTACTAGGTGCCATTATAGTGAAATATTGTGATCTAGTGAATATGAAGAGATTGTAATAATATCGAAGAGAAAGTTGGTGATGTTTTGTTTTTCGATCATAACGATGTGTGCTTTATATACGAGGAAAAAGGTACCTAGAAAATTCTTACATAATCTCCTAGGATTATTAAATTCAATTGAATTTTTGTATGACTAAAATGATTGGGTTACGAATTAAAACTGATTATAATATATGAGGCCTCAAATAAAAAACATAATCTATCATTGTTTCTCTAGATTTTTGTTTTTTTACTTATCCTCTTAAGTCTCCAATATACTATGTTATATTAACTTTGTTCTGTTATTCGATTTGATCATAAAATTAAGTATGTATAATCATTTGATCAAGTAAATGTACTCTAATTTATTTTGTTTTTTTTGGGCGAAATTCTGATTCATTCATTAAACCGAAATAGTTTCCAAACCGGGGTAGATCGGTTCAGGATACTGAAATAATTTTGCTAGTCTATCGGCTTTGGTATTACAATCCCTTGGGATGAAATTGAAAGAAGAGATTTGCAGATCTTGGGAGAGGCTTTGGATGTCATGAATGATTCCATAGATCTCCAGATTTGAACCTTGTGAATTGATGATGTCGATTAGTTGTTTGCAATCCGAGACCACGCTTCCGATACGAAGGGATTGATGCGATGCCTGAAGCAAGCCTTCTCGCATGGCTAAAGCCTCTGCCATGAGCGCGCTCGAGATCTAGTTGTTCTCTTTGTTCCTTGTACTAGGATCGAATTGTTGAAGGTGCAAATGAACCAGCCTAGTCTGGCGTCACATGTGGTCGGATTCCAGGCTCCATCAGAGAAGCATTGCAATTCGGTCGTTGGTGAGTTTAATCGATCTTCTTGTGATAGCATAGCTTCTGTGTGTCGTGGTTCTTGCGCATCGATCCACTCTTTTGCATCGTTTATTGACTTTGTCATTGACTCTTCCGCCGTAGAGATCTTGTTGTTGAAAAGTTTGTTGTTGCGTGCGATCCACAGGTTCCATAGAATTCAAGGAGTCAAGGGTCCTGCTGCAATGCCGGTGGGTGGTAGACAGATAAGCATCTTCGAGATTTTTTTAGATAAAGAAATAACACCGAGCTTTTAAAGATTCAATGTAATTAACTTTCCTTCATATATATGTATTCTTTTAATTTTGGAAGAAGACTGCTTACTTCTTTTCAAGTGCAGCCCAGTGTATCTACCACCTAACAGTGTCCAGGATCATGAGTACTATTCAATATAGCATACCAAAAAAGAAACTTTTTCTATGATGTATTCAAATATATGCTACTAGCTTGTTTTTTTTTTTGTCACATATATGCTACCAGATGTGTGGATAATCATTATAAAATATTATTACCCACTATACACACCATATTAAATTGTATGCACAAATATCTAATTTTCACAACCAGGAAACTATTCTATTTATATATAAAAAAAAAATCAACAATATACCCGACTAATATTATATAATTTCCTTCTGCAAAAATATGCAAAATTAAAACCACAAAATATATGCTTAAATTGATCAAAATGATTTAGTAAAGAAATAATTAACAAAAAATATCTACAAATATTATAAATAAATGCGATACATGACATATAAATGGAAATAATACGGTAAATACAAGAATTAACAGTTATAAAACTTTTATTAGATAATGTAATATATTTCATTTTCTTTTATAACATTTCTTTTAGTATAGATAATTTTTTCTGATATCAAATGTAATATTAATTAGGAAAAATTGTAAAAATACTACTAATTATAGATTTTTAAACCCTATATCTTAAAATTCTAAACATTAAAAACTGTTTTGACCCCTAAACCCTCTAAAACCCTCGTAACTAAACACTAATAAAATATAATTAACCCAAACATAAATAATATTAAAAAAAATAATTTTGAAAAAATGGTATTTTTATAAAAATTTTAAAAATTTAAAATTTTTGTAAAATAACACTTGAAAAATGGTATTTTTTGAAATTTCTCAATCCGAAACTTATTTTTACGGTTGGACTAAGTATATACTTTATTATTATAAAATTAGAAAAAAGCTATAAAGAGACGGCAAATTTGAATCGTCTACGTCATTTTCCTTTGAAAGACGCCAAATGTGAATAAAGATCCATCAAGTTGCAAACAAATCCATTACCAAACTAGTTTAAAAATAATGGAAACGACGTTTCTCTTTTATCTTCCTCATGGCTGCTTTTTATCTTTTTTGGACCATCAATTACATCAAACTTCTTCAAACTTCACAAAGATTGATCAACCTATTAGGATTTAGCTTACAATATAGATATTGAATTATTATACAAAAATTTATTATAGAAAAATTTTTTTAAAATAATTTTTTTTTTTTAAATAGCTAGAATAACCTTACCATTTTTTTATTGCTGAAATAACCTATTCTGGATTTTTTTCTTTTATAATACCAAAATTATCTTTGGCAGACTCTGCTGAGGTATTGGTAGACTCTACCGAAACATTGGCAGACTCTGCCGAACATTGGTAGATTCTGCCAATATTTTAGCAGAGTCTGTGTATTTCTAGATATTGGTAGAATTTGCCAATACATCGGTAGAGTCTACCAATATCTCGACAGACTCTGCCAATATATCGGCGCAATCTGCCAATGTTTTGGCAGAGTCTACATATTTTTAGATAGTGACAGAGTCTGCCAATATATCGGTAGAATCTGCCAATATTTCGGTAGAATCTGCCAATATTTCGGCAGAGTCTGCCAATGTTTCGACAGAATCTGCCAATATTTCGACAGAGTCTACCAATACCTCGGCAGAGTTTGCGAAGAACAATTTTGGTATTATGAAAGAGAAAAAATCTAGAATAAATTATTTCAACAATAAAAAAATAGTAATGTTATTCTAACTATTTAAAAAAAAATTATTCTAGCTAATCTTCCGTTATTATATAGTAGTTGATTCTCAGCGATCTTGAAGTCGTTTTTTACTTGTTCATACATGCAATATATATATGCATTGTCATCATTTTAAATCTTATGAGTCAGAAAAAATAAAATGTATAATTTTCTATACCAAGCCCTAGACCAAAATATTTTCGTGACATTTTGGACTACTAAAACAAACAGTTTCGAAGACGAAACAAATTGTTGGTATATATCATAGATTCATAATCTGTGAAACTTGATTTTCATATAAGCATTTGTGAAATTTAAATTTCAATTTCAATTGGTTATCATTTTTCATTTGACAACCAAATGGTTATCAAAACAACCACAAATACCTTAATGAGGAAATTTGGAAAAATACACTATATATGTTATTATTAATTTTTGAAAATACACTTTTTTTGGAAATTACTCTTTCTAAAATATTAATTTACTAAAATATCCCCAATAAAACCAAACAAAAAAATATGTTTTAAAAATGAAATCAATTTTTTTTTGGTGATAATACTTTTATTTTATCTTTAATGATTCCATAAATTTCATGTATATATATATCTGATATTTGAACCAATTATTTTTTTTTCTCATTATATGGTTAAGAACAAACCAAATGTTTGGAATATCATAAAAATCGTGGAACATACCAAATTTTTGTTGTTAAATTGAACCAATGGTCGCTTAATAAAATTTGATATTGTAAATTGTCGAATGAAGCTCCATAATGCTGTGATATATGATTTGTGCGTTACCTATTTTTTTTTTTAATAAAGAAATTAGAGATCTCGTTTACAAATTCACTAAAATTCTAGATTACAAAACCAAAAATACATGCTAAATCGTTATACGTAATTGTATTAATAACTATAAACTGATAATGATGACACAATCATCTGAATTAATAACTTTTCCATGAACCAATTTGCTTTCACCTAAGTATTTGTTGGTTATCAAATACAAAATGATCATAATTCATCATGTCGTATTGTGAAACATCATATCGTATTGTGAAATAATAATTTCAACTTTATGATAAATAAATGGGATACACAGATAGATTACCTAATTAGTAATAGTGATTCTGTCAAGATTTCTAAAAACTGATGAAGGACTTAGTAAATATATTAATTCAATAATATATATTTATTTCAAACAATAATAATTATATATCCGTAAATTTTAATTTATTTTACTAACTATGTAAATTTTCTTGAAATATGGATAAAAATGTCTTATCACATGAAAAAAGAGTTAATTTCCAAAAAAATCTAAACATAGTGTATTTTTCAAATTTAGAAACTTAAATAGGGTATTTTGCAAAAAAATCCTTACTTTAATTTTTGCTTTTGGCAACCAAAATCCCTACTTTAATTACAAGCATTTATTTGTAAGTGCAGTTAAATAATTGTCCGGTGTTGTTCCTCGATAGTCAATTGTTTAGTCCGCACTATCTCTTGTACCCATCCAAACACCAAAGCAAGAGACAGTAGGAGGCGCAGTCTTTGCAAGGCGGTCCTCGTACTATTAAATTTTCTTGAATGTACCACCATAGTTGTATCTATTGAAATTTGCTCCCCTAATTAGTTTGTAGAATTAGAACGCATGCAGAACAAGGGGTCACGACAGGAATCACTCAGAGGTACCAAACTCCAGTAAATTAATGAGAATCCCTCTTGAATTCAGCTCATTTTTAAATTTGGAGAAACCCTCGATCATTCATAAAACATGTCGGATTAAGAGCCAATTCTCTTGAATAGGGTATTTTATCCTCTCAAATGCACATTGGAGAGACAATTGCACTGTTCGACATGTTGAAATTTTGAGAAATGTTTGGAAATTATTGAAAAGCCGTCTTTTGATGAGACATCATGATATATTATTGTAAAGTTTAAAAGAAAATTGTAGCCACTTAACAGAGGTATGAAGTTTTTTTTTTTTTTTTTTTTCTTTCTAAAAAGAGGTTAAATGCTTGCATTATTGATTGATAAAGCACATTTTGTGGTGTTTCATTTTTTTTTACTTAAATATAATACGTGTGTGGTTTATGTGTATACAAAAGCAACGTCTGTGTGTATATCAACTAAACAATTATTTCACAGTTTGTTCAATTTTCTTGGATAGAAAAGGTACGTAAATTAATAAAACAGAGTAGGTTCCTTTCTTTATAAAAACAAAATATCCTTAAAACGTAACCAAGACTGTTTGGACTTTATTTGCGCGGATGGCCATGAATTGCCAATTGGAGAAGAAATTTTGCGCGGAAGAAGATCTTGGTCACAGCAGTTCATATTCGTCAAGAATAAACACACGAGAATAACAAATGGTCTCGTGTCTCTAATGCGTGTAGACATATGATACAAGCGGCGTTCGCTTCAACACTCCAACTGTTCATTCGATCTTAGATCGATAAACGGTTCTAGATATAATTATTAATTAATTTAGATATAGATTATTTTTTTCTCTTATAAAAGAGATAAAGACATACTATGTCATATGATGGGGAAAGTAATCCATGTTTAATAGGTATGATTCAAACACATATTTGTTTTTTTTTTTTTTGCTAAACACATATTTAATTTGTTATTAGATATGTGCTGTGGAATCAAATGTAACTCCTTAATCACACTCTCAAGTTCATTAGATAGCCACTTAAGAATATGAAACTAAAACACTAAAATATATAGATTATTACATTTAAGCTAAAGATATGGTTTATGTTTGGTTTTTGTTCATCTCCCAATATTAATTGCATAAAGAAAACAAACAAAAGCAATAATAAAGCAAAAACAAAAAGAAAAAAGACTATAAAAACGATTAAAAAGAAAAATATATATATATATATTTTTAAAAAGCAGTGGATCATGAATCTAGCAATTGATCAAGCGATAGTACAATGATTAATTAATAATGCTAGACATTCATTAAAACTAATCTTAGAACATGGATCACGAGAATTTGATTAAAACTATCATGACTAATCCCTTTACTAATTACCTAATCAACATTTTAAATTATTTTCAACTTTTATTTTATGCAACTTAATTTCTCTTTACAAGTTTGACGCAAGCATCTCAAAAGAAACTCCCGATTGAGGAGTTTAGATTATGAGATGTCCTTCTTCCTAAAATCACTCACTGTTGAATTGGTCATTTACACAAACAAAGTAACGTTTATTTTCTTTGCACCCACTTTTTTACTGCTTAATACATAGTTTCGTTCTCTCTCTCTCTCTCTCTCTCTCTCTCTCTCTCTCTCAATGTTGCCACTATTTCAAGTTAATTATCTTCAATAACATAACCGTGAAACTTGATTTTCTTACGTTTTTATTCGTATGTGGCTTCCACTACGATTTACGGATTTAGATAACATACCAATAATACAATAGATTTGCCATCTACAAGTTCGAAACTAATGCGTGGAGATGTATTAATGCCCTTTCCGAGGAAGAGATCTCCATAAAATATTCTAATACTATTTCTTTACATCAAAATTTCCTATGACAAATTTGGCTTCTCCCTTACCAAATCTTTGTTTCATTTTGCTTGTTCTTGCATTGTTTCATTTATGACCACAGTGAACCAGAGGTTTGAGAACTAAGGAAGTACCGGACCATTCTGCTGGAGTATTACGAGTGTGTTCTTGCATGGCGACAGTAGACGTACCAGGTTGGTCAGAAGAATCCTCAAATACCAAGTTTTTAGGTTAAATACCAGCTAAGGAACCTTCCTCAGGTTTAATTAAATTTTTACGTTGAAATAAATCATATATTAAAGTAAATATTTTTTTGATTGCGCGAGAAGCTCGAGGATAGCATCTTTTTGGCCCTTGTCTTTGGGTGTTGATGTTCTTTGTGTTTTTGATTTTTCCTTGGAGCTTAATAGCTCAAACATTACATTGTGGCTTTTTATCTCCATATGGAGATACTTTAAAGTAGATTTTTTTTATTTAATTAAATTTTACCTTAATTGCTACAATTAGTGTCAGATAAAAGAGACAAGACATACCATCATATGCTATATGATTTAAACACGTATGATGTTATTAGACTATGTAACTTAATTCCTCTTTGTATAGTCTTTTTTTTCCTTTTGTTTTCTTGTTTTTTGTTCAATTTCATTTTTGTAACTTATTATATATATTGTATTCAGGGCCGGTTCTAACATAGTGCATATGGTGCATTTGCACCAGGTCCAACTGATTTTTTTGATTTTCTACATGGGTTTTATTGCACGTTTTTAAAATATAGGGGTTTTAAAAACAAATTATTAAACTTTAGGGTGTTTTTTTAAATTTTTGCAAAAAATTGCACTATGTTAGTTTTAGTTTTGGGCCGGGCCTGATCGTATTGTTGTTAACTTCATTATTCAACCAAAAACCAAATGACACAAGGAAAGCTTCCAATGGAATTGGTAGAAGAGTTACTTAATCGTATTCCGCCTCTATCTCTTACGCAGAGCCGGATCTGAGATATTTGGGGTCCTATACGAAATATTTTTTATAATATGAAAACTTAAATGTGAAATAATTATACAGTATGAAGAAATAGTAAGACAGAGATGTCTACTTGGGGTGGGGAACAAGTTTTCCTCTTTTCTTTTTTGTATAATACTTTTTTTTTCTAACAAACAGTTTTCATAAGGAAGCCCAAACGGCCCAAATTAAACTACACACAATATTATTATATGTATCAAAAGAACCCATGTGGCATTAAAGACGAACTGCGTCTTCCTTAATCTTCAAAGAGTTGCCGTCGTTCACCGAATCTCCATGGCCGGACTTTCATTGCAAGCAAAGCTTTTTTATTTAAGTGGGGCCCCTCCTAAGATGGGGCCCTATTCAAATGTTTCAAAAAACTTCCCTCAGATCCGGTTCTGCTCTTACGGGATTCAGAACCGCTTGCAAACAATCAAATGCACTTTTCAACGATAGGACGTTCATAACCAACCACTTGGCTCTAGTCCATCCTCAGTTCCTCTTATACACCAATTCCAAGATTTATTAAGTATGTATCAATTTCAACGACAGAGAAGCGTGAGTTACCTTTCCATATACCTTATTCGAATAATTGTATGCCTATCGAGTTTATTCATTGTGATGGCTTATTGTTTTGTGCCTCGATGTCGTGGAATAGAGCCACAGTTTGGAACCCGTGGTTGAGACAGACTAGATGGATCGAGTCCGAGGAAAAAAAATCCAGGTTTTTTGGCATAGAATATGATAGTGATAGACCCCAAAAGGATCACAAAATCGTGGGGTCTAGTGTTTGTAAGCGAAAACTAAATGACGATACATGCCAATTATACAATAGATTTGCCATCTATGAGTTTGATACCAATGCGTGGAAATGTATCAATGCCCCTTCTGAGGAAGAGGTCTCCATATAAAATTTTAATACTGTGTCTTTTTTTTTGGATCAATTTAATGTCTATACATGGAAATTTGTATTGACCTGCTTATAATTTCGAAACGGATGAGTATCTCATCAAAAGTTTCAATTTTTCCAAAGAGACATTCAAAATATTTTGCGTTCTACGTAGGGAGAATATATATTCCAATCCTCCCGCCCTCTCCGTCTTTCAGAGAGATTGGTTTTCAATGCTAAGAGAAATCATTAGAAAAACAAGATTGAGATTTGGGTGACAAAAGACAAGATTAATGAGGATGGTGAGAATGTGGTCTGGATGAAGTTCATGACAGTTTCAATACATGGTTTTAGGGGCTATTGTCTAAGTTACTTTAACGATTAAAAAAAAAAAAATCAATTCTACGAAAATAGCCTCATTATTTGTTGTAATGACGAAAATGAAAATGCTTGCATTTATATTGTCAAGGGCAATGTGTCCAAGAAGATCGAATTAGATCCTGTGGTTAGTGGGTTTAGTCATTGTCTCTATACCCCTAATTTGATCTCACTTATGTCGGAGAGTAAAACTAAGAAAAGAACGAGTGTCATCATGTTTAGTTTTTATCATATTTTGGATTTTGTATGTTTTATTTTGATTAATTTTGGATGGATCAATACTCAAAATTTATTTCGATTAATTTTTTCGTACTTACTTTTCATACAAGTGTTTTGTGAATTTTAATTTCGATAGGTTATCATTTTTCATTTGACAACCAAAATGTTATAAAAAGACCAACACTTTTATTAAAGGGAAATTAGGCCCTATATTAGTCTTCTAATGCATAACTAGGTATCTAAAATATAATTAATTATCAAAAATTTATACTATCTAAAATTTTCATTTTAGCCTTGTTTATTTACCTAGTTTTTTTAATTTACATTTAAAACAAAAATTAAATATTAAACATAATAAAAAACCAAGTTAACCTAATTTTCTTCTTCTTTTTATTCTCCGCCGCTGTCTTTTCTCTCAACAAACTTTTCTTCTTTGATTTTTCCTTTCTACGATCGAACAAACATTCTTCTTTGATTTTTTTTTTATTTTGAATTCTTCCATAAGCAAATCGAATATGAGAGATCATAAACTTTCTAAACGTTTTTTGTTCCAGTTTTGAAGTGTTCGAACCCTCCTGCGAAATCTCCAATAGCAGAGGGAATTGGTGGAGAAGAGGAAGATGAAGTTGTTGGAGAAGAAGAAAAAAACCCAAACCAATCTCCATATTGGTTTGAATTGTTGATTCTGAAGATAACTACGACAATGAAGAATTTGAGAAGCCTCTAAGCATCGTTATGAAATCGATTCAAAAGCTAGATAATGATCGACCAGTAACATTTTCTTTGTCCTATTACAATAACCTACTATACATAGTCAATTACGGCAGAGTAATAGTTAACTATGTTAAAGAAATTGAGGATTATTATTATAGTTAACTACGGCCGTGTAATAGTTAACTATTATTCTGTTTACTCAAATGTGTTTTTGTTTCAGGTAAAAGTGACATATACGCTGCCTGCCGAAAGTCTAGAAGGAGACGACTTGTCATGGCCTGATGAGAAGGAGGATGATGGAGTTTTGTATATGATACATAACTATTGTAGTTAACTATTATTGCAATATATATTATAAGCAGTCTATACATATTATAGTGCACTATGGTTGTAAATATATAGTGAACTATAACTAATACATAACTATTGTAGTTAACTATTATTGCAATATATATTATAAGCAGTCAATATAGTGAACTATAACTAATGAACTATGCAGATCAGACAATAAATAACTACAAAATTACTCAGTTATAATTGCAAAATATATTACAGTGCACTATAGTCGTAAACATAATATATTATAGTGGATTATTATGAGCAGTCCATAAAGTTAGTGAATACGCTTACAACAGTCCACTATATTAAACTTCAGTTTAAGACAGTAATATATTTTTAGGGATTTTTACCAAATGTTTTTAATCACATCATTAAAAGCAATTTCGTCAGAATGTAAGAACTTAATACTACTCACCTAATTTGTTTTTACTCACCTAATTTCAAAACATACTATTCACCTAATTAACCCTTTATTATAAGCATTTATTTGCAAATGCAGTTAAATAATTGTCCAATGATGTTCCTGGATAGTCGATTGTTATCCGCATTACATAGACGGGTGAAGATATTATGCGTCCCCAAAATGTATGGGCCTACTTATAGGCCCAAAGTCGACATTAAATTTTGATAACTGCTTTGGTCTCGAAATCTCTCATGTTGATGAAAAACTGATGAACATATTGCGATGAACGTCTTTCTTATCCTAATTCTTTTATAAATTTGCTAATCCAGAGAAAAACAAAAAAAATAGGAGTCTTCGTATAGATTTTCTGTTATGTTTTCTTCTTTAAAGCAAGGGTATGAATTTATTTAAGATCTAGCTAGTCTCAATTCAGTATTTGGTTAAAGTTGATGTATTTTCCAAAAAATCAAATTATGTACATAAGGCTCATATATAATCTTCTACTCAACTTGCATTAAATCTTACTTTTACCGTTTGTAGGACACAATGAAAAATAAAGTTGCTACTTATCGTAGTTGAAGCCAATGAAAAATGTAGTTCAAAATATGTCTACTATCAATAAATGCATGGGTTTAAACTCAGAAGAAAAATTATCTACTTATCGTAGTTGAAGCCATATTCTAGAGAATGTAAGAAATTTACTATGGTTTGAAGATCGTAAAATAATTTAACCCAGAACATAAATAAAACAAAGACAAACACATTGCCCATAAATAAAACTTGACTATTCTTTATAATTTCATTAGAAATTAACCATTTGAGGTGAAGTGAGTGGTTGTGAGTGGAAAAGCATATTCCGCATACTTAATTACTGATGAAGCAAACACATTGCCCAAACATACATTTGGTTAAATTGTCTTGAAATTGAAGAAAATAAATTCATCCAAAATGGTTGAATGGTTGAGGAATGTGATGGTATATGCAATTCCACTCAGTTCTTTTCCTCTAATGTGTTAACTTTATGTATTACCCTTTTTTGAAAATAGAATTACTTTAATTTCGTTTCAAAAGTGATACAAATGCATTGAAAGCTAACGTCAACAATGAATATACGGGGAAAGTAATGAGCCATAAACATATAAAAGTGGTAAAAAGAAGACGTCCGCGTTATAACAACTGAACAATTATTCACAGTTTGTTAAGCTTTTCTTAAAATGCAGTTAATGCACATTGGTTATCTACACATTTTCAACTACACTTTTTTGAATGTCAAAGATTCGTTTCAAAAGTGATACAATACAAATGCATTGAGAGATCAGCCCTCGTTCAAGCCACCGGAGCCGGTCTCTTCCTTTACTTTCTTTGTTTAGTCAAGCTTTGTTATATATCAGTTGGTTTGTGCAGCGTTTACGGTGGCTCGATGGTTGAAGGTTCATAGACGAAATCTGATCGGAGGGGCCCAAAATCCTTGATCTGGCCGGCCATATTTTTCAACAAATGGTAAAAGACAGGAGTATTATCCTTTTTTTTTTTTATAAAACCATTGAAGTTATTGAATACTAACTATAAAATCATATCTTCTTCTATGAGTATATTAATCTCCTTCTAAAAAAAGATATGTTCAAAACAAATTATTACGATGTACTTATGATGTGGACTACCTCTGTAAGGTTATTTTGTTTTAAACAATTAGATAATGATTAATATATTGAAAACAAAATAACGTAATTAAGATTGCAACATTTGTGTGTAAGGGAGAAATTCTTATTTTTATTAATAAGACAATAATTGGTTAATATACTCATAGAAGAGTTTAACACAGACAATAATTAACTAATCATAGAAGAGTTTAATACCGACATGCACGTATACGGTCCAAACAGTTTTCATTATTCTAGTATTTGAATACGCCGCAATTATACGCAGTAACGTAATCTCTTCTTCTTGATTAGTGGTTCCTAGGGACAGTGATCCAGAGTACACCGTCGACAACATTAACCTTCGCATTGGCCGCATCGAAAAGCACTGGGTCAAATTTGACGTGCCCATTGTACTTGCGTCTCGATCGGTCGGTATGGTCCATGGCTGGTTCTTCTATGTCGAACGCGACGTGGGTGGATTGGAGTTCGTAATAGTAGGGGTTTCCTCCTGGAACCGGTAATCTTGGACAACCAGGTACGTCAACCCTGACCACGCACGAGTCGTTCTTGAAGGTCCAACGGATTGATCCGTCATCTCCTTCTACATTAAGGCGCTCGTTCCCTGTGTTCATATATAAAATTAAACCAAGAAATAAAAACAAAGATTTGGTTACGGATCAAAAGCCAAATGTTTGTACGAAATTTAGGAAAGAAATGGTACCATTAAGGTTGTAGCCGGCTGCAGGCGAGGAGGGTCCACTCATTGTCTGATGAAACTGTGTTTGGAATTTGGAAGAATAAGAGTGACTTGATTGATTGATGCTAATGCCATCGTCTGGTTATTTATATAGACGGGTGACAGATATTTTGCGTATGTGGGTTAAATTATAGTGGGCCTATTTCTAAGCCCAATATGTTGTTGATCAACCATAAATTTATGTTAGAAACGAAAAACTTGAGATAATTTAAAAAAAAAAAATTATATACTGTATGAAACAACATATTATAGTAGATTTTTTTTCTTTCTTATTTGGTTACATTTTACATTAATTGTTATAGTTATTGTCTCACAAAAGTAATAAGATTGAATTAGATCCTAAGGTTTGGTAGGTTTAGTCATTGTCTCTATACTTGAAAAGAACAAGAGTTAGAAGTTTATATTTGGATTTTTGTATGCTTTATTTTTTTTATCAGCAATCTAAAACTCTTGAACACCAATTTATCTGTTACATTCTAAATCAAATTTAATTACAAAACAAATAATAATAAAATTAACATTAAGGAGTAGATTTTTGTTTTTAAACAAGGATTTTCTAATTAAATTTATTAATTGCTACAATTAGTGTATTTCTAGCTTGTTATGCATCGTATCTTTTAATAATATATATATATAATATATATATATATATATTGTATTATGTTGTGAACTTCATTAATCAATCGAAAACTAAATGGCACAAGAAAAGCTTCCAAGGGAATTGGTGGAAGAGATACTCTATCATGCTCCGCCTTTATCTCTTACGAGATTCAGAACCGTTTGCAAACAATGGAATGCACTTTTCAATGATAGGACGTTCATAACCAACTACTTGGCTCTAGCCCGTCCTCAGTTCCTCTTATATTCTAATTCCAAGATTTATTCGGTATGTGTCAATCCCAACGATGATCTGGCGATAGAGATGTGTGAGTTACCTTTCCATATACCTTATTCAAATAATTGTATGCCTATCGAGTTTATTCATTGTGATGGCTTATTGTTTTGTGCCTCGATGTCGTGGAATGGAGCCGCGGTTTGGAACCCGTGGTTGAGACAGACTAGATGGATCGAGTCCGAGGAAAAAAAATTCAGGTTTTTTGGCATAGGATATGATAGTGGTAGACCCCAAAAGGATCACAAAATCTTGGGGTCTAGTGTTTGTAAACGAAAACTAAATGACGATACATGCCAATTATACAATAGATTTGCCTATCTACGAGTTCGAAACCAATGCGTGGAAATGTATTAATGCCCCTTCTGAGGAAGAGGTCTCCATAAAACATTTTAATATTGTGTCTATACATGGAAATTTGTATTGGTCTGCTTATAATTTCGAAACGGCTGAGTATCTCATCAAAAGTTTCGATTTTTTCGAAGAGACTTTCAAAATATTTTATGTTCTGCCAAGGGAGAATATATATTCCAATCCTCCAGCCCTTTCCGTCTTTCGGAGAAATCGGTTTTCAATGCTAAGGGAAATCATTAGAACAAACAAGATTGAGATTTGGGTGCAAAAGACAAGATTAATAAGGATGGTGAGACTGTGGTCTGGATGAAGTTCATGACAGTTTCAATTCCTGGTTTTAGGGGCTATTGTCTAAGTTACTTTATCGATCATTTCTATGAAAATAGCCTCATTATTTGTTGTAATGACGAAAATGAAAATGCTTGCATTTATATTGTCAAGGGCAATGTGTCCAAGAAGTTCGAATTAGATCCTGTGGTTAGTGGGTTTAGTCCTTGTCCCTATACCCCTAGTTTGATCTCAGTTATGTCGGAGAGTTTAAACTAAGAAAAGAACAAGAGTTAAAAAAGTTTACACTTAATCATATTTTTAAACTTTTGTATGCTTTATTTTTATCAGCAAATCTAAACTGAAATAAAACTCTTAAACACCCAAATCCGTTACATTCTTAAACCTTTACGTATATTTTGGCGTATATTTAAATTTCACTTGTCAATTAATATCTGTATATTGAAAACAAAATAACGTAATTAAGATTGCAACATTTGTGTGTAAGGGAGAAATTGTTATTTTTATTAATAAGACAATAATTGGTTAATACTCATAGAAGAGTTTAACACAGACAATAATTAACTAATCATAGAAGAGTTTAATACCGACCATGCACGTATACGGTCTAAACAGTTTTCATTATTCTAGTATTTTAATACGACGCAATTATACGCAGCAACGTAGTCTCTTCTTCTTGATTAGTGTTTCCTAGGGAACATTAACCTTCGCATTGGCCGCATCGAAAAGCACTGGGTCAAATTTGACGTACCCATTGTACTTGCGTCTCGATCGGTCGGTCGGTATGGTCCATGGCTGGTTCTTCTATGTCGAACGCGACGTGGGTGGATTGGAGTTCGTAATAGTAGGGGTTTCCTCCTGGAACCGGTAATCTTGGACAACCTGGTACGTCAACCCTGACCACGCACGAGTCGTTCTTGAAGGTCCAACGGATTGATCCGTCATCTCCTTCTACATTAAGGCGCTCGTTCCCTGTGTTCATATATAAAATTAAACCAAGAAATAAAAACAAAGATTTGGTTACGGATCAAAAGCCAAATGTTTGTACGAAACTTAGGAAAGAAATGGTACCATTAAGGTTGTAGCCGGCTTCAGGCGAGGAGGGTCCACTCATTGTCTGATGAAACTGTGTTTGGAATTTGGAAGAATAAGAGTGGTTTTTCAGAAAAAGAAAAAGAATAAGAGTGACTTGATTGATTGATGCTAATGCGATCGTCTAGTTATTTTTATCGACGGATGAAAGATATTTTGCGTGTGAGCTAAATTATAGTGGGCCTATTTCGAAGCCCAATGTGTTGTTGATCAACCATAAATTTCTAAGTTGAAAAATAAACTCGAGATAATTAAAATAAAATAAAATTATATACTATATGAAACAACATACTATAGTAGATTTTTTTCCTTATTTGATTACATTTTACATTAATTGCTATAGTTATTGTCTCACAAAAGAGATAAGATTGAATTAGATTCTAACGTTTGGTGGGTTTAGTCATTGTCTCTATACTTGAAAAGAAAAAGGGTTAGAAGTTTATATTTGGGTTTTTGTATGCTTTATTTTTTATCAGCAATCTAAATTAAATGTAAAACTCTTGAACACCAAAAAATCTGTTACATTCTAAATCAAATTTAGTTACAAAACAAATAATAATAAAATTAACATTAAGGAGTAGATTTGTTTCTTATTTAATTAAATTTATTAATTGCTACAATTAGTGTATTACTAGCTTGTTATATATTGCATTCTTTATATATATATATATATATATATATATATATTGTATTGTATTGTTAACTTCACTATTCAATCGAGAACCAAATGACGCAAGAAAAGCTCCCAAGGGAATTGGTGGAAGAGATACTTTATCGTGTTCCACCTCTAACCCTTACGAGACTCAGAACCGTTTGCAAACAATGGAATGCACTTTTCAACGATAAGACGTTCGTAACCAATCACCTGGCTCTAGTCCGTCCTCAGTTCCTCTTATATACCAATTCCAAGATTTATTCGGTATGTGTCAATCTCAATGATGATCCAACGATAGACATGCGTGAGTTACCTTTACATATACCTTATCCAGATAACTATATGCCTATCCGCATTAATTCTTGTGATGGCTTATTGTTTTGTACCTCGTGGTCATGGAATGGAGCCGCGGTTTGGAACCCGTGGTTAAGACAGACTAGATGGATCGAGAAAGAAAATTTCAGGTTTTATAGCATAGGATATGATAGTGGTAGACCCGATAAGGGTCACAAGATCTTCGGGTTTGGTTTAGCTCGAAGAAAACGAAACGGCGATACATGCCAATTATACAATAGATTTGCCTTCTACGAGTTCGAAACCAATGCGTGGAAATGTATTAATGCCCCTTCCGAGGAAGAGGCCTCCATAAGAAATTATTCTGATTATGTGTCTTTAAATGGAACTTTGTATTGGCATGCTTATAATCTCGAAACGAATGAGTATCTCATCCAAAGTTTCGATTTTTCCAAGGAGATATTCAAAACCTTTTCCGTTCTGCCGTGGAAGGATGATTCTTCTTCTTATAATGCAGTCTTCTCTGTTTTTAGGGGAGGTCGACTTTCAGTGTTAAGGACATTCTTTAGAACAGATAAGATCGAGATTTGGGTGACAAAAGACAAGATTAATGAGGATGGTGAGAATGTCGTGTGGATGAATTTCATGACAGTTTCAATACCTACTTCTAAGGGCTCTTATCCAAGTTACTTCATCGATCATTTCTACGAAAATAGCCTAATCATGTGTTGTAGTGACGAAAATGAAAAGGATTGCATTTATATTGTCAAGGGCAATGTGTACAAGAAGATTGAATTGGATCCTAAGGTTAGTGGGTTTAACCATTGTCTCTATACCCCTAGTTTGATCTCAGTTACGTCGGAGACTTTAAACTAAAGTAAAGAAACAAGATGGTAAAAGTTTACTTTTTTTTATCATATTTTGGACTTTTGTATGCTTTATTTTTATCAGCAAATCTAAATTGAAATAAAACTCTTGAACACCCAAATCCTTAACATTCTAAACCGACCAACCACCTTCCCTCGTCATAATGTATTTTATAAATCTTTATGTATATTTTGGCGTATATTTAAATTTCACTTGTCAATTAATATCTGTATAATACAGTTGCAATACAATTGAATACAACAACAACAACAACAATCAATAGTTGACACAAATGAAGCTACAGTCATTGAGAATTACGAACCTCCGTTCTGTTTCAGTTTTGCGAAATCCTCGTACGCTTCTGCAATAAGATGGTCATCGTCCCATTGATCACGAAAAGTATCAGATTGAGTGCAAAGTCGTCTGAGGCCAAGATAATATTCTTGTATTCTCCAATGTTCAACGGGTAAGCAACCGCATTGTTCAGCAATCCAGTTGAAGTACTCAACCTGCAAGCGGAAAATTTGGAAAGAAAAACATTAAAAATGCTTTGCTTACTTCAGGAGATTATAATTGCGGCTGAAGCTGAAGCGTATCTAGTGAAGGACATATATATATTTATATACCTGAGATTCACCTAACCGATGAGTATATCTCTTGGGAATACCCATGGCTTCAAGCTTTGCATAGAAAGCTTCAACATCTTCCATCATTTTGTCTTGTGTCGGAAGCGTAACCCGACCAGACAATACTGATGCCACCCACTTGCTTTGGATCTCAAACATAAAGAATTGTAGCACCTAAGGAAAGAAACAAGATTCAAACTCAAGTGTTAACAAAAAAATTGACAAAGTTAAACTGGTAAGATCGCAAGAAAGAAAGTTCATTTGAGACTAACAATCCATGGTAATCCGATGAAGGAAAGGCCAGGAGCAAGTGCCGGAGGAAAAACATGCTTGTATAGAGGTCCGACACAGTTGTCATCGATGTTCACATAACCATTGGTGTCGAGAAAAGGAAAGCTATACTTGTACCTTAACATAAGCCAAAAAAACAAAAACAAAAAGACTTTTATCGCACATTTCAACCTGTCTTGGCCGCTAATTCGCTGATCACAAAATTAATGAAACAGAGAATTACCCGGTGCAATGTACAATGGTATCGGCATGCACCACCTTCCCATTTTGGAAAACCACCGAGCCATCCTCGTATGTGCTCTCTATCTGCAACATATCAAAGGGAACATCAATGCTATCTTGCATGAACTCATCGTCGTCTACTTTCATGTTAGATTCAGTTCACTCTCTTCTTCTTACCACAGAGTGAAGCCATAGATTGTCGAGACCGGGAAGCTTCTCGTATGTATCAGATGCAGTCGTTTTAGATGCGATATGGACTTCTTTCGCGACAGCTGCTATATCCCTGCTTATGTCAACTCCACTAGCAAAATTTCCTATCACCACCACCACCTGCAAACATACCAAACGCTAAATTGGCAGAGCTTTCATAGATTTTGAAGCCTCCATAATCGAATGAAACCTCATAGATTCTGTGAGTTACCTCATCTTTGAATGGATCTGGAACACGATAATTGTGACTATGGATTTGCTTCCCTGGCCATGAATCTAATCCTATAAACACAATCATGAAAACCAATTAGATCAGCATGAGCATGAACTAATCTAAAATCATTCTACTAACAAAAACAGAGTATGAATCTTAAGAGCTATCAAGAACATGACCAGATTCCAAAAGTTACCAGGAATACGAGCAATTCGAGGCTCTGTATAGTGTCCATTACAAACAACGACGGCATCGAAAATCTCATCGCCGGAGATACCATCGGAATTTCTGGACTTGACCCTCCATTTCTGGTCTTCAGGCTCGACACGAACAACTTCAGTCTCGAATCGAACCATCTCCACGAGGTTAAATTCGCTCGCGAAGTCTTCAAGGTAAGCGAGGACTTCCCTGTGCCTAGGGTACCGTCTCGGGTCTCTGGATTCATCTTCGGGTCGAGGCACAAAGGGGAAATCAGAAAACCCCATGCATTCTCGGGGTAGATTGGTGCGGAGAGAATCGTAGAGACTCGAGTGGACGATTGTTCGGGTCGGGTCGAGGCTTAGCGGATCTGGTTCGACACGAGGAGTGTATACCCAGAGACCTCCTATTTGTTTCTCTCGCTCGAACACGACGACAGAGTGACTCTCGCGCCGGAGCTCTCTCGCCGTCGCGAGACCGGCGGCTCCAGCTCCGATCACGGCCACTCGACGAGAGCTGATTGGATTGGGTCCTGATGACATAGTCAATGAGTGTCAACGAAACAGTGTCGTGCTCCATTTTATCAGCATTTTGAATATTGACCCCATACCATGAAGAAACTGAAATTATTTACTTTCTTTCGAAAAATTTGCTTGAATTAATCGATCATTTTTGTCACATTACAATCATCTTCGGGGATGGATCAACTAAGAAGAACAATCTTGGTCGATTTCAGTTTGGCGAATTCGCGGTACACTTCTTCGATGAGTTGATTATCTTCCCATCGATCACGATAATTGTCGCCACCAAAGAAAACTTTCTTGATGGCGATATTGTATTGTCGCTCTCTCCAACGTTCTATCGACGGGCAACCACATTGTTCCGCGATCCAATTGAAGTAATCGCTTTGAGAGATCAAAACCGCATCTTGCGGGTTAAACTGACCGAGCAGCGGATTCCCTTGAGGATCGGTAAGAAAATGTGTGTACCTTTTGGGAATCCCCAAGGCTTCAAGCTTCGCGTAGAACGCTGTTGCATCTTCCATCATCATATCTTCGGAGGGAAGCTTAACTCGACCCGACAGAACCGCAGCGACCAACTTGCTTTGGATTTCAAACATAAAGAACTGAAGCCCCTGGAATATCCATACGAACAAACATCAAACCAAGTCATGAACTCAACAAAATAAATCAAACTCCTTATTTGAATATCATGAGATTTCAGAAATTAGAAGATCACACATATCAGAATTTTTTGCCTATCATATATGTTACCGCTTTAAGTATTCTGCTCGGAATTCCATAGCTTCAAAAATAAATAAAAAATAAAAAAGGTTTTGAAGGTTATCTTAACGTTCTAAATCTCTTATAACTTCCATATCTATATAACATTTAATCCCAAACATGAAAGGGATTTCAAGATTATCCTAATATCCAAGTCCCATTTCTATTTAAAATGTAGTAATAGTAATACTAACCATGAAAGGTAAACCGATAAAGGAGAGCCCGGGGGAAAGCGCAGGAGGGAAAACATGCTTGTAGAGCGGTCCAACACGGTTATCGTCAACGGACACATAACCATTGGTTTCAAGAAACGGGAAATGATACTTGTAACCAGTGCAATGAACTATGGCATCGGCATAAACCACTCTCCCGTTTTGAAACATCACAGAACCATCCTCGCAGGCACAGGAGATCTACAACATATAATCAAGGGAACCTTTAAGAAATGAAATCATCATATCAACATGATTCATTTTGTGCTAATTTTCTTGTTTTACCGTCGAATGAATCCGTAGATTCTTATGACTGGTACGCGCAATGTATGTATTGGATGCAACCGCTTTAGCTGACATATGAACTTCTTTAGCCATGGTTGCTATGTCCCTGCTAATGTCAGTACCACTGGATTGACTTCCTATCACTATCACCACCTACAAACATCTCAAACCACAATCAATGTAGAGATCTTAAGCTAATCTATAACAAACAAATAAAGTATTAAGCTTTAGGAAACTAGTAGATTTTACAAATACCTGATCTTTGAATGGATCTGGAATCCTATAATTGTGGCTATGGATTTGCTTCCCTGGCCATGAATCTATCCCTAAGAGACTAAAAACGAGATAATTAAGAAACTAATCAACCATTTAATTGCAAACTAATCACACATTAATCAACCAACTAACCAGGAATATGAGCTACACGAGGCTCAGTGAAGTGACCATTGCAAACGACGACTGCGTCGAAGATCTCTTCGCCGGAAACACCACCTGAGCTTTTAAATCGGACTCTCCATTTACGGCCATCCTCCGCCGTCGGTTCCACTCGAACCACCTCCGTCTCGAATCGGACCATCTCTTCGATCTCGAACTCTTTAGCGAAGTCTTGAAGGTACATCATGACTTCTCTGTGATCCGGGTACCGTCTCGGGTCTCTAGATTCGCCGTCTCCGGGTCGGGTCACGAATGGGAAGTCACTGTAACCCATACACTCTCGAGGGAGATTGGTGCGGAGAGATTTGTAGATGCTTGAGTGGACGATTGTTCGATCCGGGTCGAGGCTAAGTGAGTCGGGTTCGACTCGATCGGTGTAAACCCAGAGTCCTCCGACCTGTTTCTCACGCCCGAAAGCAACGACGGTGTGACCTTCACGGCGAAGCTCTCGAGCCGCCACGAGCCCAGCGGCTCCGAGTCCGATCACGGCCACGTGACGAGCACGTGAGGTCATTGTGGTGGACAGTGGTTGTAGTGTCAAACAAATTTGGAGTGTCACTATTGTTTTCTGGTTGTTTTAAAAATGGTGTAATAAATTAAAATGAACCCTATCTTATGGAATCTTTCCAAATTCCACCCTCTAGTAATGTTCACAAAACTATTAACCCTCCATAATTTTTTGTCTTAACAAGAAAATAAATTTTGATGAGTTTGTTTTCAAATCTGATATATGATGAAATATATATATGAAACAACTAATAAAAAAATAAAAAATTTGATGAATTTGTTTTCAAATCTGATATATGGTGATAAATATGAAAGAAGGAAGATAATTAGTCATATTTAATTATTTCGTTGACAAAGTTTTATAAAAATTGTACTTTTAGATTTTTGAAACAATTTGATTGATATTGTAACAATCTTGAAAGACATTCATGATAATATAGTGTGATATTAAAAAAGAATATTGGCACTATTTATGTTTATTGTTTTAGATTTTTGCGTAATTTTCATATTAATTTAATTTTACTATTTTGCAGAGTGTGTCAAAGGAGAAGGTTGGCTCATAGAAGTCAGAAGCAATATAAATTGAAAGAGACAGGGAGAGACGTGGGTGCAGACAGGAGAAGGAAAGTTGTCGTGCCAGTAACTAAGTTTCTAAATATGGGATCGAAGAGACAAAAAGGATCATAACCAATCAAAACTCCCGTAATTGTAGAGAACAAAGGATTATATAAGAAGAAGACAATAAGAAAAAAAAGCAACAAAATTTAAGAAGACGAAGAAAGAGAAACTCAAGGTAACCAAAATGTCTCCCTTTTCTTTCATCTAATTTCTTCGAATTTGCATCTCCTCTTATCATTCTATACAATCTGCATAGATTTTGCATCGTTTATGTACAAATGCTTCTTCTTTATCGGATTAGATACCAAAAACAGCTTGAATATATGATATGCGTTTTTTTCGGTTTTTGATTCATTGAGAATGTTGCGTAGGTGGGGGTAGAGAAAACGATAGTAGAAAATGGTGAACAGTAGAGTACAAAAAGGTCCGGAATCTCCGAGGACGGAGGTCGGAGAGATAGACACGAGAGCACCATTCCAATCGGTGAAAGCCGCGGTGAGCTTGTTCGGAGAAGTTGCCATCTCAAGGCAAAGAAGTACTCCAAGGAGATCTCGTCTTTCCTCTGAGGTAATTAATCCAAAACAACAACATCGTTCATCAAAGTTTGATAAAAAGACGGATTGTTTTATGGTTGACCACTGTAAACGTTTTAAATGGCAAGAATATCCGGCTAGTTTAGGTTTAGAACGGGTTTGTATTTCAAAGCTAAACCCTTTGTTTTTTTTTAATGTTTTTAGAGCGTTTGCGACAAAGAAACACAACTGATGCTAGTCCACAAGGAATTCCTCAAGATCAAGCAAAAGTTAGACAATGCTGAGACCACTAGATCTCGTGCCCTTTCTGATCTCTCAAAGGCGAAAAAGACTATGGAGGAACTTAGCAACAAGCTTGAAACTGTCAACAAGTCTAAGCAATCCGCTATTGACACCAAAGAAACAGTCCAACAACGCGAAGAACAGCTCGAACATGATAAGTCCCATGGCTCTCCTCCACACCACCATGAACTCGATGTTGCTAGAGAACAATATCTCTCAACCACCATTGAACTCGATGCTGCAAAGCAACAACTCAACAAAATCAGACAGAGCTTTGATTCCGCTATGGAGTTCAAAACCACGGCTTTAAACCAAGCATCAGAAGCCCAACGTGCACTCCAAGTAAACTCTGTTAAGGTTAACGAACTTTCAAAGGAGATTTCGGATATGAAAGATGCAATTCATCAGCTAAAGCTAGCGGCTGCTCAGAATTTGCAAGAGCACGCTAATATTGTGAAAGAGAAAGACGATTTACGAGAATGTTACAGAGTGGCCGTTGAGGAGGCAGAGAAGAAACTGCTAGTCTTGAGGCAAGAGCATGAGCCTGAGCTCTCAAGGGATCTTGAAGCCAAACTGATAGAGACAACTTCAGAGATCGAGGTTTTACGAGAAGAGATGAAGAAAGCTCATGAATCAGAGATGAACAGTGTTAAAATCATTACGAATGAGCTTAACGAGGCTACGATGAGGCTACAGGAAGCTGCTGATGAAGAATGCTCCCTCCGGAGCTTGGTGAATTCTCTCAGGATAGAACTTGAAGACATGAGAAGAGAACGCAAAGAATTACAGCAGAAAGAAGCAGAGAGGTTAGAGATCGAAGAAACGAAAAAACTGGAAGCTCTCAAGGAAGAGAGCTTGAAACTGGAGCAAATGAAATTAGAAGCTGTGGGAGCAAGAAACGAAGCTGAAAAGATGAATAAAAAGATCGAAAGCCTGAAGAAAGAAACCGAGGCTGCGATAATAGCTGCAGAGGAAGCTGAAAAGAGACTAGAGCTTGTTACAAGAGAAGTCGAAGAGGCGAAAGCGGCTGAACAGAAAGTTCGCGAGGAAATGAAGACGATATCTCAAAAGCAAGAGAGCAAGAAACATGACGAGGAGTCGTCTGGTTCAAAGATAAAAATCACAGTACAAGAGTTTGAATCTTTGAAACGAGGAGCAGGGGAAACAGAGAGTGCAATCGAAAAGAAGTTGGCAGGTATAGCAGCCGAGCTAGAAGAGATCAACGCAAGAAAAACCGATGCGGATAAAAAATTAGGAGCGAGCCTAAAAGCGATAGAGGAGATGAAACACGCGACGGATTTGGCTAAAAAATCAGCAGAATCTGCAGAAGCCGCAAAGAGCGTGGTGGAAAGCGAGTTGAGAAAATGGCGTCAAAAAGAAAATGTACAACATGCTTAGGGGCTTTGATTCAATCTGTATAAAACCTTGTTTTGTAAAAAAAACAAAAGAGTGAAAGACTATGAAAATGGTTTAAGAGTAAACATCAAATCATTAAATGTTTGTCAAGCAACTGAAGCAAATTTCAATAGTTAAAATGTTTCCAAATTATGGACCTTTTATTATGGAATCTTCCCAAATTTCACCACATTATTATACTCAAAGAAACGTGGAGACTTAATGTCAACAACACACTGACAAAGATGTCAACCATATGTGGAAGGAAACATTAATCATTTTTTACATTCCAATATCTGAGAAGGAAGAGCATCGATCAGCTTCTGGCTCAAGAAATCCTCATAAGCCTCAACCATGAGATTATCATCGTCCCACTTATCGCGGAAAGTGTCTGATTGTGTGGCAAGTCTTTGATAGCCGCGGTCTACTTCCTTATCTCTCCAAAGTTCGAGAGGCGGTTCACCAACTTGTTCGGCCATCCAATTGAGGTAACTAACCTGATCCCTACCAAGACGATGCGCGTATCTCTTGGGAAACCCCTGAGCTTGACGCTTTGCGTAAAAAGCGGTTACCTCTTCCATCATTTTTTCTTCTGAAGGAAGTGGGACTCGACCGGACAAAACTGCAGCCACCCACTTGCTTTGGAGCTCAAACATAAAGAATTGCAATCCCTGATTTCAAAATATAGAATCTGGTACGGCAATGAAAAAATCCGTCAAAAAGAAAGTAGATATGAATGAGAGACTTTACCATCCAAGGTAAACCAACGAAGGAAAGCCCGGGAGCAAATGCGGGCGGAAAAACGTGTTTATAAAGCGGTCCAACACAGTTATCGTCGACGGTAACATAGCCATTGGTGTTGAGAAACGGGAAGTGATATATGTAACCAGTGCAATGCACAATGGTATCAACTTTTATAACCTTACCATTCTTGAAAACAATCGACCCATCTTCGTGTGCGCTTTCTATCTGCAAACAAAATTATATCAAAAGGGAAAAAATTTGAATCAAACCCTCTTCAAGTATATGATGGAATTTCTCTATGATCTATGTAATCTTTCTTTCAATTTGTTCCTTTATTATTTACCATAGAGTGAAGCCATAGATTGTCGGAACCAGGGCGCTTTTCGTATGTCTCGGATGGATTCGATCTAGACGCGATATGGACTTCTTTCGCCACTCCCATTATGTCTCTACTAATATCGGCTCCACTCGCAAAATTTCCTATCACTACCACCACCTTTCAAAGATTTCAAACCAACAATGTAAAGATAAATGAATCTATATAAATGTTTTATAGATCATATAAACTCAACACCGGCATGTATTCAACCCGCATTATCACCAAAGAAAAAAACACTATGGCTCCGCGCAATCTTACCAATCGGAGATATACCAAAAGCTCACTATTTCCGTTATTCCATTGATTTTTGGAAAATTTGCCAAATTGACTCAGTTTGAATTAGTGTTTTCCGAAATAACCTTTCTACATATATCTTTTTGTCCCAATAACCTTTGATATTTCTAAATCCCAATTATATCCTTCAATACTAGTAAAATTTCATTTTTTTAATTATTTTCGAAATTTAAAAAAAAACTGAATACTCATTTATTCATTTACAAAAACAGAAAATCAAATATCAAATTAAAAAAAATAAAACAATATCAAAAAAACCAAGTGAGCTGTGGGTGTTTAATTGAACAATGAAGCAAACTAAAACTCTATATTCATAAAGTTTTTCCTTTAAAAAAAAAATTAAAATGTGTTTTTTCCAAAAACACATTAAAAAAAAAACATTTCACAAAAAAAAAAAATTACAAAAAAAAATACAAAAAAACGTATTTAGAAGTAAATATAAAAAAAACATTTTATGGAAAGTAAATCTTTAATGGTCCTAGATTTAGAGGATTTAAACTACCTTTTAGTAGTTTAGACTTTCTACCATTTAGTAGAAAATAGAGAAAGAGGTAGATAGAAACACAATCTGCGTGGCGTAGATGACAAAGTCATTGGAAGAAATAGCATTCTGCAACTAGTAGTACTGAAGCAAATGGTGGAATGTGGAATCTGCTATATGTAGAACTTGAGTAATTAGTAGAATACTTCATTCTACCACTCGTAGATTTATTCAAATTTGCAGAACACATAATCTACTAGTAGATTCGACCATGGTAGAAGCAAAAATAAATAATTTTCTATCATAGTTTTTTTTTTTTAATTGTACATAATTCTATATGCTTTGTGTATTACTTTTTGTATTTTTCTGATTTTATAAAATTATAAAAACCATTTATTTGTAATTTTCGGAATTAATCAAATGGTAATTTAGGGAAAAGTTGACAAAAATGAGGCAAAGGTTATTTCGCAAAACACTAATTCAAACTGAGTCAATTTAGCAAATTTCCCTTGATTTTTTAAATTACAAATATACTATCATTCTATTAAACAGATTTGATATACTTTTAAAAGATTTACAGTGTTATTTTGTCAGTTGCATAAATTAATGGGTCATTTAGATAAATACCCTCTTATAACTCAAAATGTAAGGTGATAGATCACTCCATGTTTAATTAGCTCGGATAGGTAAGAGAAACAAAATGTTAACGAAAATACCTTTCTGGAGTTGAACTAACAACCTGCCATAAATCAGAGACCTTTTCTTGTTTTTTAATTAATTTCTCATTCTTAAATTTGTTTTTCCCATTTGATATTCACAACATTAATGTTTATAATTAGAATTGAATCATCTCATAATCTATGTGCAGACAAATCAAAAAAAATTTCTTCATATGTTACAATTTGAAATTTTTGAAATTGACATATATTACACAAACTATTAATTTAATGTTATAATAAAACTTAATATACCAAAAATATGTTATTTTACTATATAACATAGTATACCACACTAATATATAACATGATATACACCATATAACATGTAATATCATATCCATAATGTTATAAACAACATTCAAAACACA